>JAADJG010000406.1:0-45543 GCA_012932025.1 Fusarium austroafricanum | reverse complement strand
AGGGAAAGGAGCTTGAAGACCAACGGACTGGAGATCTGCGAAACTTGTTAGTTCTTTGACTACGAATGGTTGCGGTTGGCTTGACAAACTTGATATCTGTAAAAGCTGTGAGTTCTTTGCCTCATTAATGTTTAAGATTGTCTCAACGTACGGTGTATTACTTATGCAAACATCAAACTGAGGAAATTCAGTCTTAATAGCATCTCCCATCCAGACCTCGAGCTTCTTCTGCTCTGGAGTGCCCATCACTCGCTTTGTGATTTCGGCGCTCATTCTTGGATCAAGTTCGATACAATATAGCTTCTTAACCCGTTCTAAGATGCGAACGCTCAAGTTTCCAGTACCGCAGCCAATTTCCTACGTCCAGTTAGTCAGTGAGCCAAAATATTGGCGAGCGGGTTGACATGCCAAAACGGTGTCAGTTGGCTTGAGGAAAGCCTTCTCGACGATCGCGTCAGCAACACCTGGGTTCTTGAGAATATGCTGACCGAAGTTTGTGTTGAACTTGAAGACGTTGTTTTTTGCGCTGGAGTCGCCACCCTTTCCGCTGGGTCGCTCGTAAGGTGAACTTGGCGCGCTGCTGCGCTTGGCGTGCTTTGTCTTTGCCATCTTGGACTCAATATGTCGTTATATTGGCCTTGAGTCTCTCAACCTTCGAGTCGCGGTATTCTTGTTCGGGTTTGGACTTGAAGTCTCTTGCTATTGGAATCGTAGGGGTGGTGATTGTCGTAGACGTGAAGCTCGTGGATATATATCGTGCGTGGGGTTTGGTGATTGTGGAGGGGCGTCGAAAAAAAAGATTTAGTCGTTATCTTATCAGCCAGCTTAAGCCAGAAGGCATATGTGGGTCAGGTAATACCTACTACCTCCTTAGGTAGAATCGAGTATCTCTCATATAGCATAGGGCTTTTAGGACTAATATTTACCAGGAAAGTCTAGAGCTTGCAAAAATATCAGCCAAGATTTAAATAATTCTTGATATACTTATAAGCGTTCCTCTGTTGTTATTACCACTCGATGTTTTAGGATAAAGCCTGTGGATTATTTACTTTCTGAACCGGTTGTACCAATCGAAGTTCTGCCGGGTGTCAGAATTGCCGGAAAGTGGCGGAAAGTGGAGTTTTGAGCTCTCTAATTTTGACCCGCATTTATGTTGGACTTCCTGCTTGTCAATACCTGCCTGGAATAAGGTAATTCTCACCAGAGCTTCGCGCAACGCCTTCTTCACGCCTGCAAGAGGTTCAACCAACAAATTCATTCATTCATTTTCAAATTACGATATATAGCGCATAAGGGTTCGTCGTCATAATGTCGGGGCGACGCGACTTTTTGAACCAGCAAGCACCTGAAAATTATGTTGCTGGCCTCGGACGAGGCGCAACGGGTTTCACGACACGGTCCGATCTTGGTCCTGCTAGAGACGGACCCAGTGAAGATCAGATCAAGGACGCTCTTGCTAAACGCGCTGCTCAGCTCGGTCTTGCGCCAGATAAGAAGGGCAAGGATAAGGAAAAGGAGGACGATGAAGGAGGCGACGAAGAACGATATCAAGATCCTGACAATGAGGTTGGACTCTTCGCAGGAGGCGTCTACGACAAAGATGACGAAGAGGCCGATAAGATTTGGGAATGGGTGGATGAAAGAATGGATCGAAGGAAAAAGCAGCGAGAAGCGCGAGAACAGGCCGAGAAGGACGAGTACGAACGGAACAACCCCAAGATTCAACAGCAGTTTTCCGATTTGAAGCGAGCTCTGGCGACCGTTTCGGACGACGAGTGGGCGAACCTACCAGAGGTTGGCGATTTGACAGGAAAGAACCGACGCAGCAAACAAGCACTGCGGCAACGATTCTATGCTGTCCCTGACAGCGTCATTGCGGCGGCGCGCGATTCGAGCGAGATGGGAACAACTGTTATGGATGAGGGCACGGCATCGAGCTCTGGTGATGCTGCTGATGGCACAATGACCAACTTCGCCAAGATCGGAGCGGCTCGCGACAAGGTGCTCAAGTCCAGGCTGGAGCAAGCTGGTAGTGACTCCGTTGCGCCAGGCACCTCGACCAGCATTGATCCTCAAGGTTACCTTACCAGCCTCAATAAGATGCAGATGAGCGAGGCGCAAGCTCAAGTTGGAGATATCAACCGTGTGCGCGAGCTCTTGCAGTCCGTTGTCAAGACAAACCCCACTAACGCCTTGGGCTGGATCGCCGCGGCGCGACTTGAGGAACTGGCGGGCAAGAGTGTAACAGCACGAAAGACGATTGACAAGGGTTGTACACAGTGTCCTAAGAGCGAGGACGCCTGGTTGGAGAATATCCGACTCAACAACGACTCTCCCAATGCCAAGATTATTGCGCGAAGAGCTATCGAGGCTAATAACAGCTCGGTCAGGCTATGGGTAGAGGCTATGAGGCTGGAAAACATTCCTAGCAACAAGAAGCGAGTTATTCGACAGGCGCTCGACCACATCCCCGAGTCGGAGGCTTTGTGGAAGGAGGCTGTGAATCTGGAAGAGAATTCCGATGATGCTAAGTTACTCCTAGCTAAGGCCACAGAGCTCATTCCTCTATCTGTTGATCTCTGGCTGGCATTGGCTCGCCTAGAGACGCCCGAGAACGCCCAAAAGGTTCTCAACAAGGCCCGAAAGGCTTGTCCGACTTCACACGAGATTTGGATCGCAGCCGCCCGCTTGCAGGAACAGCTTGGGCAAGGTACGAAAGTTAACGTCATCAAACGTGGTGTTCAGGTTCTCGCAAAGGAGTCTGCTATGCCCAAACGTGAGGAATGGATTACCGAGGCGGAACGATGCGAAGAGGAAGGCGCTGTCATCACTTGCCAGAACATCATTCGGGAGACTCTTGGTTGGAGTTTAGACGAGGACGACGACCGCAAGGACACATGGATGGAAGACGCCAGGGCCAGTATCAACCGAGGCAGATACGAGACTGCCAGGGCGATCTACGCCTACGCGTTGCGGATATTCGTCAACAGCAAAACGATGTGGATGGCAGCAGCCGATCTGGAAAGGAATCACGGCACCCGAGAATCACTCTGGCAGGTGTTGGAGAAGGCGGTTGAGGCATGTCCCAAGAGCGAGGATTTATGGATGATGTTAGCCAAGGAGAAGTGGCAGGCGGGAGAAGTGGACAACGCTCGACTGGTTCTCAAGCGCGCCTTCAACCAAAATCCCAACAACGAAGACATTTGGCTTTCTGCTGTCAAGCTTGAATCGGAGAATGGCAACGGGGAACAGGCACGGAAACTTTTGGAGATTGCTCGCGAGAAGGCTCCAACAGACCGTGTATGGATGAAGAGTGTTGTATTTGAGCGGGTGCTAGGCAATATCGAGGCAGCGCTTGACCTTGTCCTCCAGGCTCTTCAGCTGTTCCCTGCCGCAGCAAAGCTCTGGATGCTCAAAGGTCAGATCTACGAGGACCTTGGCAAGACTGGCCAGGCAAGAGAAGCCTTTGCTACTGGTGTTAAGGCAGTGCCCAAGTCTGTTTCCTTATGGCTCCTGTATGCCAGGCTTGAGGAGCAGGCTGGCCTGACCGTCAAAGCTCGCTCAGTACTTGACCGCGCTCGGTTAGCAGTGCCAAAGAACGCGCAGTTGTGGTGTGAGTCTGTACGTCTTGAGCGACGAGCTGGCAACATAGCCCAGGCCAAGTCAATGATGGCGAAGGCACAGCAAGAAGTACCCAAGAGTGGTCTCCTCTGGGCAGAGCAGATCTGGCACCTGGAACCCCGAACACAACGCAAGGCCCGCAGTCTCGAGGCCATCAAGAAGGTGGACAGCGACCCCATCCTTTTTGTAGCAGTGGCGCGCATCTTCTGGGGCGATCGTAAGCTGGAGAAGGCGCAAAACTGGTTCGAGAAAGCTCTCGTGCTGGACAGTGACTGCGGTGACTCCTGGGCTTGGTACTACCGGTTTCTTTGCCAGCATGGGACGGAAGAAAAGCGTGCGGATGTGGTGACCAAGTGCGTACTCAATGAGCCTCGTCATGGTGAAGTGTGGCAAGCGATTGCAAAGAAGCCCACGAATGCAAGAAAGAGCTGCGAGGAGGTACTGAAGATGGTGGCCGAAGAGTTGGAGCAATAGGCTTGTCAAGATCAGAGAAGAACTGGTTGTTACCAGAAACTATACCGTTATATGGGTTGGAGTTCAGGGCGTGGTTATATGAAACTAATGAGCTTAGACAATATTTAAAATTGGTGGCTAGGTTTGAACACCACATCAGAATGGAAATGACGAAGTGAGAGACCTCTTCATCCTGGTTGACGGTGATTAACTGCTCTTTTACTATTGAATTACATTGTATACAGAAAGACCCAGAGCTACCACACGGCCAGTCTCATGCTGCTGGGCCATAACCATTCGCCCGCTCAAACTGAAAAAGTCGGTTCCGGAGGCTCCGACCTTGATTAAATAAATAAAAACAGTTTCTTTGATCTTTGTTCTTGTTTGTCGACGATTCGCCTATTTGCCGCCGCCGAACCAGCTTGAGATGCCGCCCTTCGCCTTGGCGGCTTCTGCCTCGACGCGGTTGTCGAACTTGTCGACTACTCTCATGGCCTCGGCCTTTGCATCTTTGGCAACAGACTCGACATTGCTCTTGATGACGCCAGCCTGGCGATCGGCCTCGGCAGCCTATAAGTTGAGTTAGGAATTGAATAATTGCGTATTGAGGAGGAAGACGTACAGCACTGTCAATCCTGGCGCCGGCGGCGGCACCAGCTCCCTTGAGATCACCTTCAGCGTTAGGGGAGCGGCCAGGGAGGTGACTCTTGATATCGGCAGCAACACTGTGGGCGTCACCTATTGAATATGTTAATACAGCAATCACTGGGATTGAGGTCGGTTGTGCATACTCTCGGCCTTCTTCTCCGCAGCTCGGGGGTTGCCGCCAGCGGCGTAGAGGTAGTATCCGATACCAGTAGCAGCGGCACCACCGAGGATGAGAGGAGTTCGAGACTTTGCCATTTTGATTGATCTGCGTAGTTGTGTTATTGTTTTGATGTGCTATAGAGAGCTGAGCTGAGCTGAGCTGAGTTGAGTTGAGTATGGAGTGATAGGAAATGACGAACGAGGAGATGATGGACGGGTATTTATTTGCAATGGAAAGTAAGCTCTTTCTACCTCGGAACTACCTCATAGGGGTTTCTTTCCCAAGGCAATTTCCTTGGTACTGTAGCACCTAAAGCCCCTCTTTGCCAAATCTCCATGTGCTCATATGCGAACCTAGGAAAGGATGGTTGCAAATACATGACGTAATGAGGGGGGAGACCAATTAATCGGATCATGATGGGCGATGGGCTGAACTGAATGCTGAATGCGGATACGTACCGTAGCCTTGAGTGAACTGAGTTGGCCTGGTATATTACGGGGTTCAATTGTGAGAGAAGATATTCCTACAGTAGGTAGTCGTGGTGCTACAGTTGAGGTATCATGACACTAGTTTATGGCCTTTATGTTGATCTTCAACTGAGGATTCGGTAGCTATCCATGCTATTATACCCACTCAGAGACCGTGTTCTGTCATTGTCTCGGTCTAAAAAGGATTCGCAAAAGTCTCAAATGTCGTAATATGATTCACTTGTCGCAACAAAATCGAATCTAGACTTTTTGTTGATCGAACGTTCTACGCTAACACTCATGAGCCGCCGATGGAGCTGCACTAGGTCTCCTCCAGGGAACGGCCCCGCTGAAAATGCAAGTACCCGACCCGCCGTAAACTATGGAGGCGGCATTACATCATCGAACCACCGGTTCTCCCTGCAAGCTGTGACGAAGATCATGACACGGACTTTCTCAATTGAGTAAACTAATAAGGGTTATGATAGCTTGTTCAGTGTTACGCATATAGATGGAGAATCGCTTATTGCTTAACTTGTGAGCTAGACTGCAGTATAGTATCATGGATCATCAGGCTTTTCGTTAGAAATTCCCATAATAACAAGACATCATTATCAAGACCCGATGGAAGCTGCCTCAGCTGAAGTTTGAACGCCCCGCCACAAAGCCACCCAAAGCAGGTTGAGGCCCTAACAGTAGCGCCTCCCCCGACTTCACGACGCCATATCGTCTCTCCTAGCCTGTTTTTTGGTCCTTCACTTTTTCATCCCTTATTCTTTGACTACAGCGTTGATCCAACTGGCACTTTTATCGCCTAGTGGCAGCCACCTCCATCGTCTTCTGGAGACGCGGCTCCCGAGCCTCCTAATCAGTCACCCTCCCTCGTTTCAGACATTATACGTAGCCCATCTTCGTCACCATTGACAACCTCAAAGGCCTCCTTTATCTGTGACCGGGCGATCAGCCCTTGCCGGGCACAGCTGCAATGCTGAGGGTCAAAAGTTCGCGTCGTCCCGCGGCACTCAAGCCTACCGATTACGACCATGAAATTGCCCTGGTCGATCATGATGCTGCTGCGACGCCGACGGGGTCAGTCACACCTGAGCCCAATAACATGGCGAGATACTCCACAACTTCAAGGTTACTAGGTCTGGAGGAAGAAGATGATGAAGAAGGACATGGACAAAATCACAATAGGCAAAACGGAGATCAGCAGGACCGACCAAACAAGAAGCCCAACGATGCTCAAACCAATGGGCACGACGATTCCCATACGGAAGGCGGAACCGATACCCGTCCAGCTTCGAATCGCGTTGAGAATGGGCAAAACTCAACACCTCCCGAAACAAGACCTTCAATTGAGGTTCAAGGTTAGTGTGATTACCATGTCGGATTCCAAATTCCTCTGACATAACAACAGAGCCAACACCCGACGCCTTCCACGGAGATCATCCCCAGGTGAAACAGAAGAAGCCTCATGTGCAACGCGAGACAGCGATAGATATTCTATACGAGAATGAAAGGGGAGGGTTTCTTTGCGGCATCCCTCTGTTTTCTGCGCAAGCTCTGGGTGGTTTCGACCCGCCTGCTTGGAGTGAGTAGCCCAGCCCGCAGACTTGTTGTTATATCCATTGAGTTGACGTTGACCTTCTTTCCAATAGCCAATGGATATCACAAAGCCTCACCAAGCAACATACATAACGCTCAAGTTCCAGACCCGACTTGGGAATGGGCCTGGCCCGAATGGCGGATTAACTATCAAAAGGGTGTCGACGAGCATGGCTGGGAATATTCCTTTTACTTTTCCAAGAAGTTCTCCTGGCACAGTGGCAAGTGGTGGAACTCGTTCGTTCGAAGACGTGCTTGGATCCGTAAACGGGTACGAAAGAGGCCCGAAGACGTGTCTGCCGATCCACATATGCTCAACACTGATTACTTTACGATAAGGCCTGCCTCGCACATATCGCAAAAGTCCCGCGCGAGTGTGACTAGCAGCCGTCTCAGTCGCTCTAGTATGGGCCAGATGTCGGCTGCTGAAGCGGACGGGAAAGCTGCCGAGATCGACAATGTTGAAGATCTTATGCGCACTCTCCGATTAGCGAGGATAGATCGGGAGAAGCTTGACGCTGTCAACAACTACATGGAGCATGCAACGGATCTCAAGAATCTGCAATACGAGATGCATGAGATCATGTCATTGTTTGTCTTCCAACAATCACGCCGCATATTGCTTAGCAGATTGATGGAAATCCATGATGAAACAACAGCCCAGGTGAAGAAGACCAACACGTCTGACCTACGAGAACGCAACCAGGCATTAAAGGATGCTGTTCACCACGCTGATGAAGAGGTTCGCAAGCTAGCCTACTGGAGCGACGTCAAGCAAATGGCCGAGAGTGGTGAGGCCAACGAGGCCGTCAATGAGGATAAAGGATGGGATGAGAGCTGGGAAGGCGTCGATCAGAGCGGTGGCGCTCACCCATTACGGGACAAAGCAACAGTCAACAGTAAAAAGACGGCATCAGATACGTGAGCGAAGACGGCTGTCAACTTTGAATTTGTGATTATGAACGAGGGAAGACGGGCGTCTAATGGGAAAAAGACACGGCGTTATTGCATTGGCGCGACCGGTGATTTAAGTTCGGAAACTATAAGCGACTTTATGGATTCCCATAATGCTTTTATGCTCACAATATACATATATTTCCTTGGCTACTGGCATCTAGTTGAAAAAATGAGAGCCACGTGACCCCATGACCAGCATCGCAGGTTCTTATCGCGATAACACCCGCCCGCGCCAATCTTTTTTCCACTATACTTCCATCCCCAAGGACCCGGCTGTCAACGACCAACCGCGGGGCTTCACACACTACGACTCTTTCGACGATGTGTGACTTATAACAAATGTTCCTGGCGATCAAGTCAATATGGCGGGCTCGGTCGCGATGCTCTGCCTTAGCAGGACCCTTCCCAATTCACAGGGTTCCATTGCCCCCCAGGATCTTAAATTCCTACAATGCTACCCGATGCGAGTCGACGGCGGCGCAACCTGAAGGGACGAACCCGACCGAGTCCTCAGAGACAGGTCTTGTTACCTTTTCTAATAGAGCTCTCGAAATCAGCGAGCGAGAACCCGAGCAGGTCGTTGCCAATCTAGTAACAGACACTCACGAGTCTCGCAATCGAGTTTTTAAAGATGCCTTCAAAATCGATGCACCACGAGTGGCTGAAGACAAAGAAGCTATGGAGATTTTCAAACCCGTAATCGGTAAACCGCACCAATATCCAAACGAACAGGCGACAAAAGCGAGCCTGGAGGAGCACATGCGAGACGCTCGGCGACAAGCTGGTCTGAGTGTTGTCTGGAGTCACTTCAACAAGAAAGTACCCCAATGGTTGGACTGCTTCAGGTCGATGAAGCGTACAACGCGGCGATGGAGCGAAAGAGCCAATATGTCGGCCGTGAGAATTGTTCTACCCAAAACGTGGGATATCGAAGTCAACAACCAGAACCTCGAGTACGTCGATTCTGCGACGGGCGTACTCCAGAAGCTGCGGGCGGCGGTAGATCGTAATCCTTCGGCTATTGTGCTACGTGGAAAGGGCACGGTCTTGGTCAAGGTTGCTGATGAGATCGTGCAGCATTGCAAAGAAGCGGAAATCTATGAGCTGGGAGAAGTGGCGGCGTCGGATTACAAGACGAGACAGCTGTGGCCGACCATTGAAAATGCGCCTAACGGAGGTGCTTCGCTCCCGGATGATCATAATGAAAATATTTGGGTGCACAAGGAGTACCAACCTCACTTTATTTCGGTGCCATATGAGCAGATTCCACGGCCTTCGACGTGGACGCATGATAACTTTGAACATTATATTTCAACACTGTGCTACGGTAGAGTGCCCCCTCACCTGGCAATCAGATTCTACGGGCAGCGGCGTGCGAATGGGAGATACATTGATACGGATGGCATCAGGATCAAACTTATTGTTGGTGCATTCGACGACCCCACAGCGAAACCCTTCATCACGGCCCCTGTCTTAAAAATGGCCATTTCCATGATGGCTTTCCGCGGTGGTCATCGCGCCTCAGCCAACCGTCTCGTGCAGTTAGGTGAGGAGCAAGGTATTCCTATGGACACCGATATTTACAACATCATGCTGGAAGGTTATGCTCATAAGCGTGATATCGGCTTCTTTTACGGGTTTCTGCAAAAAATGAAAGCGCGGTATCACCACCCTAACATTCGGACATGGCTACTATTCCTTCGACTCATCAGGGGAGAAGACGAAAGGAGACAGGTCATTGTAGCCATGTATCAGCTGGGAATGTTTAATCATGCCGCCACGCGTCGCGGTATCGCCGATGTAATGGCTTCTCTCGATGCATATGCTGCTTTCAAAGCTGGAAGATCGTTAAAAGGCTTTATTGCTGATCAGAACGAGCGTTATGGCGAAGGCTGGCTGGCGATCGATGGTCTCAATGATATCGTGGTTGAACTGCTTCGCTTCCACCGTCCAGAAGATCCTCGAATCGAAGACTGCAAAACATTGGTCGATATTCATAATCAATCGGGCCATCGAGTTGAACTCAAGACTATCAACATCTTCCTCAGATATGCAGCTCAGGCTCGGGATTGGGATACTGCTCTCTGGGCCATGACACTCTTTAAGCCCGCTGGTTGTGAACCTGACCAGGAGACCTATGGTGCTCTCATGTCACTTGCGGTCCGAACACGTTCGTCACATGCTCTTGGAACCGTTTACTTTTACGGCGTTCTTCACCGCAAGCTCAATATGGGATCCAGGCAGTTGCTAAGCCAGGTTCTCCTCCGCACGCACAACGACCAGTTTTGGGGGAAGTTCGAGCATCAGCCGGGCATTTTCCCCAGACAAGCCATACCTGAGCTCCAGTACCACAAGATTCCTCGCCTCTGGTGTGTCATGTCCCGCGTCGAGCGCGTCATTCTCGACAAGTGGGCAGGCTACATACCCCTCAAGCCCCTCGAGCATTCTCTCGAACTCTCCTACCGCTCCAACGACATACCCATGCATAGCCAGATCCTTGCCCGTAAGCCCGTCCAGGTGAAGGACCTCATTGTCAAACTTCGAAGAGCGGACGGGCAGCCTGGAAATATCAATGTGCGTCTCAAGGGCCGCTTCGATCCCGCACGTATGATTCTAAATTGGGATGAGGCTCGAGCGGACCCGGATCAACAGGGCGTAGACCAGCAAGACGAGCCCGACAGCTGGCCTGATGAGGACGATGATACTACGAAGCTACTATCAGCAAAGCCGGAGCCAAATCCGAAGTCACCTGGTGGTGTTGGGAGTAGTACTCTCGGGGCAACAGACTCTGCTCTCCCTTGTTAAAGCTGCTCTGCGCGAGCTTGCACCTAAACTCGCAGAAGATCGAAGAAGCAACGATTCTTGAGTCTTGGCAATATTTGCGATAGGTCTGCAGACATTCCGCCATCACATACTACCATGTATCAAGCCACCCCGTATATTATCCCTTCTTGGATACCTACCTACCCACGCCTTAACAGCATCTTATCCAGCATGGTTATGATCTGAAGTCGGAGACACAATATGTACAATAACTCAAACCCACTACAGAAAAGGATAGGGAATAGACGGCAAATGAAATAGAAGAAACCAGTCAAAGCCACACGAGAATCACAAAAACAACTTCAACATCATAATGCAGTCCGAACTTACTTCCCAAGTCAGTGCATATACGCACCTTCAAAGTGTGAGAACCTCGATAGCCATATCAAAATGGAATAGGGCTGGACCAGGGAAATCATAAAATACTAGAATGCCTCTCTCCCAACTCACATTTGTACAAACCAGGCCAGCCATGTAAAGAACAACAATGGACCTTCAGTCAGTCTCCTGTATATGCTATACTGCCTCTTAACCCCTCTAAAGCAAGTAATCCAACCATACTCGCGCATATATTCCCAGTCGTGTAGGCAAAGAAAGCTGGCATTCGCAACGGAAGATTGGAATGAGACAGATGTTCTCATCAAAAAAGGTGGGCGACGTGAAGAAAATGGGATTCCCATGCGTAAACATCAAAAAAAGGTTTCTCTCGCTCTTCTTTCTTTCTTTGTATCCACCTCAGCCTCTGCCCAGACATGACATCTTCGCCGATTCTCGCTCTTCTCGTAATGCGCCTGTGCAAGTCGATGAAGAGCGCACGATCCAGATTCAGATATGACACCAATACACCGACAGGTTGAGATGCAAGACCTAACATGAGAATATCAACACCCGCATTTCATGCTCACCATCTACCTCTTGCCCTTTAAATATCCCGAAAATCGGGATCCGAGAAACATGACCGGAGGTGCAAGGAGGAGAGAGGGACGCCTGGGTTGAATTCAGATCCGTAACCCCTTATGCCTAGATGAACACCTATTCCTTCTTAATATCCTGGGCACTCCCCCCCTTCTTGACCTCCTCCGTTGCATCCTTGTCGGCGGGCTTCGTGGCCGTTGCGTCGGCGGATTTCGTGTCGGCGGGAGCGTTATCGGCGGCGGCGCCAGGTGCGGCTACAGGAACAGTGTCCTTCTCGGCGGATGTCGGGGTCTTTGTGACCTGGCTGGCGAGGTCCTTGTCTTCGTCGGCGTTGTCAAACATCTCTGTATCATCTGAATCCGTGAGAACCTCAGTGCCATCGCCGAGGAAAATGATCCGGCCTCGGTACCCACCAACTCCAAAGCTGCGTCCTTTGTTTTCAGGATCCATCTCATAGCCACTGTCGCTATCCTCGAAGTTATGGTGGACTCCAGGTCCTCGAAATTCGGCTACCAAATTCACGTCAGTCTATGTCTTGGTATCCAAATTTGATGGTAGATTTAGGGGTGTTCGTACCGTACTCGGGAGGAGCACATGGGCCGTCGCCGTTCGCGACCCGGCGGGCAATCTCCTCGTACCACTCGTCCTTGGTCTTTCCGTTAAGGAAGCCGATAATGACCATGGTCATATTGTCGCAACCAACGCCACCGGTCTCGGAGTTGGAGGCCAGGCAGTTGTCCATCATGTTCTCGCAAATCTTGTCGAGTTCCTGCTTGGCAACGATGCCTCGTCGAACGAACTCCACCACAGCTTGAGAGGATTGGCAATCCCAGATACCTATGCTAGTGAGTACTGTTATTCTCTCATCACCCGATCCGGCTTTGCTTACCATCGCAGGCAAGAACCAGAAACTCATCCTCGTCTGTAAGATCATGTTGCTCAACGTCGGGGTAGGCGGTAACGATTTGGTTCTCGGGGGACAACTCAGCGCTCTTCTTGAACTCAAAATCACCAATAGCACGCGAAAGGGCAAGGTTTCCATTCACTCGGCCAAAGTCGACGAAGCCTCCAGCAGCTGTGATTCGGTTCTTCTCGTCTGGCGAGGGATGTCAGTATTATCGCTCGTCTCGTTTGAGTGATGTAACTGACTCTCAAGTTGGGGCTTGTGGTCCTGAGACAAAGGCTTGGCACGACCCTTGATACCAAGAACTCCTCTTGAGTCGCCAGCGTTGGCCTACGTTCGCGAGTTAGCTTTTCGGAGAGATATCGCATGCCCTCCTTCGGTAAGATTTGCGGAGTGGTGCAGGCGTGGGGGAACTGACTACATAGAGCTTGTTGCCAGCGATCAAGCTGACACAGGCTGTGCAGCCAGAAACCTCTTCTTCATACTTGGGGTCTAATGGGGCGAAGAATGGCACGTTAGCGTTTGTGATTCCAAAGACCAGGTGACAATTTGTATGTCCTCGAGCAGTAGGCGGGAGATAGAAAAAGACAAGAGGTTGGCGCATACCGTTGAGTATGGCGCGGTCGGTCGCGAGGAAACCGTCCTTCAATCCTTGGGCATAGTCACCAGACTTGAAGGTATCCTGCTTGAAGATGATGTTGTGAATGTTTTGCCCAGTAAACAATGCCACCTTATCACCACCGTGACCGTCGAAAACGCCAAAGAAGGACATCTTGCTGGAGTGGGACTTGGCCGAATCGAGGTCGAGTACTGCAGTGTGAGCATCCTCCATGCTAATGCGCCAGCCCTGCATGGCCGATACACCGTAGATGAGACGCTCATCCTCACCCTTCTCCGAAGTCTTTGGGAGAGAAAAGAATCGTTAGTGGGACTAGGTCTGACGACATTGCAGCAAACGGAAACACCGGGGAAGCGGAGAACGAAACAAGGGCGGAGGTGCAATAAAAAGAAAATCGGGTGTTCTAGCAGATATATGTTAAGTCTCCTATGATCACTGCATGTCTCCGACAAAACTTGTGATGTAGGCGCGGTTGGTGGGTTTTTGGTGTTGCGTGGGATCTAGCGCCAGTTCAGAGTGAGGGGCTCATGACTGAGCAAGATTGCCCCTCTCGCGCCAGGTCCGATTGCTAATTTTAATGGCCAAATGCAAAACCAAAATAAAAAAGCGAATAAAGCCTCGGAGATGATGGGGGCGAGCATAAAATTCAAAGGCACAAGACGTACCTTCTCGACAACGGGCTCCGACAGAGTCTGACCCATGATTGTAGATTGCAGTGGCCGGTTCGATCGCGAGAAAGCCTAGGCGTTGCTGGGACGAGGCAGGACGACGAGCGGAAGAGAGAGGAGAGAGGAGAGGAGAGATCGACCGACGAGGGGTTGGCGGGGGGAGGGGGAGATGACGAGACTGGATCTCGACAAGAGAAATTTGGTTATTTGGTAACCTAAGAGTACAAGGTATGGGTATGAGCAATATGAGGAGATGATAATATAGCAAAATAAAAGGTAGGAAGAAGATGAATGGGGTACGATGCCGGCGCCGGGAGCGTGGTCAAAGGTGGATTCACGCTTTCTGTTGATGCGGAAGAGGGAGATTCGACGTGCGAGAGATGGCTCTGGATGTGTGGATGTTGAAGTGAGCTAGCGTTGTGCTAATGGAGGCTCGCTAACTAGGCTTCAGTGGTGTTGATCACCAAATTTGGAGATCTCCAGGCATGTAGTTGCCTAACAAAAGCGCCTACCTAAGCTCTTAGCCAAGGGCTTGAAAAACCAAAGCCTGCGGGGTATTGCAGACATGAACCTCGATTTATGCGTTCTCGGGGAAGTTGAGAACTACGCCTACATCCATGTGGATACATACAGCTATCTCGTCAGCATGTGTCAATCAAGGTGTCGGTTTTCAACTGATATCTTGTACCTCCAACTTAAAGGCCTCAACTACTTTAGTCTTAGCACTATTCTAGTCCAAGGCAGGGGCAAATATTTGAACTGTTCCTGTTCTTACATACATCATCGTTCTATGCACTGAGGCAGAGCTTCTGTTAGGTTAGCCCTGTTAACGCAGGAATGGGACTGCCACTGAGAGCGATGCATAGTATCAAAGAACTCGTGGCACAATGACCTCACGTCAGTGGCTACCTAGCAGTATTTTCTCACCCCACCGACTCAATCAATACATGTTAGGTTTTTTACTTCGTACACTCAGCATATCAGATAAGTGGATGGAATAAAAATCAGATACGCACGCTGTGTAGGAGTGCTGTCAGCCGCTGGCGCCTAATCATAGTACCTAGGTAAAGTAGGCTGTTCCTTTTTTTTTTTTTCACTGTCATGCGTAAAAATTTCCATGTCGTCCTCGCCACTTGTAGCCGCGTGTTGTCCATCACTGTGCCACTACCTGCCTTGATGAGTGGCTGTTGATGTTTATCTCTTCACAACCTGATTTGGCCGGATACTACGCAAAAAGCCTCAGGTCAGGTCGCGTGCCCTTTCCTTTCACTTGAATGATGGACCGGTCCGGCTCCAAAATCAAAAATCAAAAATCCCAGTTTCATCCTTCTGACTGCGCCTAATTGAATTTTAATCAACCACATGGCTATGGCTGTGGCTACCAATGTGGCGGTAGTCCTGCCATGATAAATGATGCGATCCGTAGTGCCTAACGTCCATGAACAATACTCTCAACCTTGAAAGTCCAGAAAAACCTCTGTAAAAAAAGAAGTAAAAAAATAAAAATAAAAAGATAACCCTAAACATGGGCATATAATCTCTTAGATAGGTATGCAAGTGTGCATAAAACAAAAATCCACCTGCATCCAATATCGTACCTAGGTATGTGTGAGCCACAGTGCAATCTACCCTATATCTGTGATTGGCAGCTACCAGATACCTTATTTCATTGTACAACATTTTCTTCTTCTTTAATAATACCATTTTACTTGGACCCAAGTCAACATTCGGGGCTTCTGTCTTTGGAAAGTGACAAGTGGATGTTTATTATCTCATTATCGAGTCGAAATCATGACGATGAACTGACAAGTTATATTATACCTACCTAGTTACCTGCCACACATTTTACAAACTCAACGGTTGCAATATCCCGCTTATTTCTCGTCCAAGTCAAACATATTAAACAAACATAAATCGTAAATCTATCGAAGCAAGTACTGAGTGCTAGGGTATCTGATGCTGTAATATGTCCCTCTCCAATCACTCCAACTGCCCATCAACTCATAGAAAAGCATAACTTCCACCTTCTGATTTTCCTGACTTTCCCGAATCCTCTCGTCTCCAATTCACAGATGAACTTCCTGCTGGCTTTGAGTTTCTACTACCTGGAACGCTGAGCGGATCGACGCTTAGGCGGGACAGCTTGCTCATCGAACGCCCCAAGCCCTGTCGCAGTGATGCTAGAGAACCCTTGATACTGTTTTGGGCATCGCCCCATTGACTTGGGGATACCAGCTCCGAGCTTGCCCGTTCTCCTGGTTGTGCTCCATCACGGCTCGAGCTCATCGCCGTGCTTGGACGAAGTGGATGGAATGGCGACTCATCCACAAGCTGGTGATATGATCTGTTTGTCGCATCGCGTTGTGCTTCGTACACTCGCCAGTTCTCCCCCGAGCCAAACGAAGGATCACTGAAAACCCCCCCAGGCGGATCTAAGTCATACCAAGCTCTACTACCGGGGGGGCCACCTTCGCCAAGTAGTTGCTCAGTAGATAGGCGTACTAGTTCTGGCCGTCTTAATGCTGGCAGACTTTGAGTTTCGTCTATTGATGGGTCTTCGCCAGCAGCGACTGCATATGGCGCTTCTGTTGGGCGCCTAGTCAAAAGCCTCGGACTTGACTGATGAGAAGATGCAAATGCCAATGAGCTCCCATTACCGCTCGTATAACCGTCAGAGCCTTGTTGAAAGACTGCTCTTTGGGACTGTATGCTGGGAAGTCCATTGACTGAAGGAATAGTTGGGTCTATGCCCCCAATGAAAGACCTTCTTCTTGCATCCGATAAAAGTGCTGGTGGCGGTATCATTTGATGAGTTGAATGCGATAATGTTGAACCCGATCGTTGACTCCTTAAAGATTCACGGCTTGGCCGCCCTGTTGCTGTGGCAGTTCCAACTGTTACCCAAGATTGTCTCCCGTCTTCGCTGTTGGATGTACTGTTCGAACTAGAGAGACAGGAATTGGAGTCCTCTGTGACAAACATCGGAGGGACTTGAGGTGTCACCACGTAGCCTGATGTTGGAGATGTCATAACTAAAGTATCTGAGTCCATCTCAGAGTGTGGTGTCCTTACTGGCCGGCGCTGTTGTTGCCCTGTAGCTGCCATGTTTTCCGCCTTGTCGGCCTCCCGCATGGCGGTTGGCCCCCCGTTGACGCGAAGGCTTTCGAGGACAGGGCCAGATATCTTGTGGCGGAATTTGGATGAAAGATACGTCTGGCGTTTTCGGCGGCGGCGAAGAAGATGACAAACGAGCAGCATCAACAAGAACACGACAACTAAAAGGGGCAGGAGGATTGCGAGGAGGAGTGTCCCAGTTGTCAGACCCCCATCAGAATCTGAAAGCGGTATCTCAGGCTGCGAAGAGGTTTCAGTGGGCGCAGCAGAAGTATGTGTGCCTGTGGATGTTGATGAAGCACGGGACCGATCTGTCGACGAGGATGTAGAGCCGAATGGTATCACGTTCATATTCAAAATCTCAGTCTCAATGTCGTCCGAGGTCTTCGAAGAGGCTGTCACGGAAATTTTGAGATCTCCCGAAGCTGAAACTGGAACTTTGCCAGTTATATTGAAACCATCAAGTTTCAGCCAACCTTTGTCTGGTTTTGTTGAAATTCGAAGACTGATGTCATCTGGATCCCAGAAATAAGGGTGCAAGTCAATATCGACACTTTTTCCAGCCTCTGTCTCAATGTCATCAAAAGTTGAGCGAAAGAGACTGGTGGAAACATTGACAGTGGCGTATATGTTGAGGGTGTCTTGGTGTGAATCGCGGAATGTGATGTTGAAGTTGGTTGAATGATCACCTTTCTCTGGTGTCCCCTCGATCTCCCATGTCTTCTTGTCCAACGATAGCCAGTCCGGCATGCCTTTCGTCGAAACATTGATTTCCTCAATACTTACAGGCTTGTTGTCCAGCTTTATGCTCTCTGCCAACTCGCGATATACAAGTTTTTTTCCTCGCGTGGTGTTCAGAGTGATGTTTGGGCGGTCTGCACTGAGCTTATGCCTACCCACGATGACAGAGAAGGCAACCGACACAGCCGAGAAGCCAACAATGTCCGAGGCAACAAGTTCAAAGTCAAAAGTCTGAGGCGGTTGTATAAGTGACTCAAAAGGAGGTGTCTCGCCACTGAATGTCAAGGAGCCAGCATCAAATCTCATCCAAGCTGGCAAGGGACTGCCATCGCCGGATGTCGCATAGTAGTTGATCATATCGGGCTGATGCTCAAATGTGCCAGGATCGAACGTGAAGCTGAACCCCGTGGACGGATAAGATATCAGTGATGATGGTGGTGAGTAGTCACCGAATGCTTCGATCTGTTCCAGGAGGGGTATTTTGATAGAGGGGCCTTTGTTTCTCGAGACGACCAGAGTCGAACTGAGTATCGCCGAACCAGTGTCGTCTTTAGCAATGACCTCGATCTTCTGGCCTACCACATCGCCCTCAGTAACGCTGTCGTCGGTTGGTGTACCATAAAGACGACGATCATTGCTATCGATGGAAATCCATTTTGGCGCATTCCCAAGTGAGTATGAGATCTTGGAGTCTGATCGAAATGTGTATCGGGAGAAAACGTAGGAGAAGGGTTCGTCAACTCGAGCTACTGGTGGTAACTGAGAGTTAATCGGATAGTTTATCGTTGGCTGAGAACTTGTGAGTTGAACGATGCTAAGGAGAACAACAAGTATGAAGGAGATCATCATGGTATGCCAATACACTGTTCAGCGTTGAAGTACGAAAAAAACAACATGAAACGCCATTCAGGTGAATAGGAACGCACTGGATAGAGACGAAAGGATGAAGGAAAGAGGAGTGAAAATTAAGATGGCCGGGAGACAGACGAGCCGTACGAAGGCATATCGCGGATGACATCTTGATGGCTGGAAAGCTGAATTCTTGCTCAGTAGAACTAGAGGAATACTGCACCCTTCATTCCTGTATAGCTTCTCCACCAAGCTTATGAATCACGGGAGAAAATTGGTGGTGCTATTCAAACAAGGGAACCGTTCCTGAACCCTTTCGCCCATGTCAAGAGGAGGCAAGATGTCTCAGTTTAAGCTACCCGCGAGATAGAGAGACATTGGAAAGTGGCGGGTGTGATCAAAATAGTAGTATTCCAGACTGATAGACCTGTGACAGCATTCCTATGAGAGGTCTGGCAGCCGAAGAGACGGGTGAGACATTGAAGCCACTCGGCATAGGTAACCATAAAAAGCCCAACAGTGTGGACATGAGGGCGAAGAGGACAACATCTCCGCCAGAGCTTGTGAAGGCTGCAGGGAGACTCAATAATTAACAATGGTGTTGTTAAAAACGTATACATTGTATATATTGCCTATGATATCATAGATAGTTCCCTTGAACGGAGTATCGACCCCAGCATGATACTGAGCATTGATACCATGATTTCAACCATTCCCTTGGGGTTGATAATCATATAGCGCAAGTTGCTGCCCAACCTTTTGGCTGTTTCCTGTCAAGCATCTGCACTCACTCAAGGAGATGTGGATCGCTAGTGGCTTCTCTTTACCCAAGGGCAACTCGGCGAATCAATTTGTAGATGAGCCCTTATCCAGAGGGTCATGACTTGAGGAGTTTAATAGTTGTCGCCAGTCCCGCAAAGCTTAACGAACCAATCGCTCGAGTGTTTCGATGACTCTTTCTAAGCGGGAAGATACAGCGCACCCTTTGATCAACGGCAAAAAATAAAAATAAAAATGGCCCGGGTCCATTTGAGTCTGGATTGCACACGTATGCAGGTGGAAAAAAGAGCAGTTCTAATCGGCCCAAATTGATGAGGTAAAAGAGGAGCAGTTGATAAGAGGAAAAAAAAAAAAAAAAAAAACACACAGCAAGCAGGTGACACAGGCTAGTTGCTCTTTCCACAGATGACTTGATAGAAGCCTATCTTATTCTAGGTTAGCAGGTGCAAGCGGACAATAACGCAGTAAACTACCTACCTCAAGGGCGGAGGCAGGAGCGAAGCCATAGAAAGTTCTCCTTTCATTTTACTTCAATTGAAAAGAACTATCGTCTTCGCCTCAGCTCGCTCACTGGCAGGGCAAGTGCCTCTTACGCTCCACTGCATCCCCTCAGCACCATCCCTTGGACACATGCTAGTCGCGTCAACCCTCCGTCGGTCGAAGTGAGAGCACAAACTGGAACCAGGAGCAGCAGCAACACGGCTCCCACAATGAGTAGTCCACATTCGTCTCCCTTAATGGACCCAGTCACCATCAGTGAGGATATCGCTCCATTACCATCCTTCAAGGCCAGTGGTGTTGCGAGTGTCGATTTCGACGGTGTCCTTTCCACCCCTCTCAAAGTGCACGAAGATGTCCGATCCGGCTGTGGTGGCCAAACATGGCCCGCGGGAATGCTTCTCGGCAAGCATATGTTGCGTTACCACAAAGACCGACTTGCTGACGCGCGGATGTGAGTTTTGCACTCTTTCTTCTACGCGGTTTTCGCATGCATGTGACTAGAATCAGGCCCCTTTGTTCTTGTCAGCACGGACAGTGTGAATATATAACCAAGGACGGCGCAGACTTGCTGACTCGTTGGTCATAGATTGGAACTTGGAGCTGGAGGCGGCCTCATCGGTCTTGCCGTCGCTTTAGAATGTCAACTTCGAAACCCATTACTGGTAACGGATCAGCTGGAGATGTTTGAGCTAATGCAGCACAACATCGAGCTAAACAACTTACAAGACAAAGCGAAAGCCATGGTGCTCAACTGGTGC
Organism: Fusarium austroafricanum; assembly: GCA_012932025.1. NCBI lineage: Eukaryota > Fungi > Ascomycota > Sordariomycetes > Hypocreales > Nectriaceae > Fusarium > Fusarium austroafricanum. Next base: position 24,957 of record JAADJG010000406.1, on the reverse strand, counting down.
GTGTCCTCAAACCTGTTGTCATGCGTGACTTCGTTCGTCCTTTATGGAATCAATCCCCGAGATAGAGATGGCGATCCTCTTTGCTGACATGGCTTGTTCGTATAGGGGTGAAGATTTGCCAGCTGCTGTGCTGGAGCAAAAGCCAGACGTGATATTGGCTGGTGAATGCGTTTATTTCGAACCAGCATTTCCCCTCTTGATGTCGACGCTCAAGGCTCTATTGGAGCTGAATCCTACGGCTGTCGTATACTTCTGTTTCAAGAAGAGGAGACGCGCTGACATGAACTTTGTCAAGATGGCCAAGAAGGTGTTCAAGGTTCAAGAGATATTCGATGAGGACCGGCCCATTTTCCAACGCCAAGGCCTATTCCTTTTCTCTTTCACCACCCGCACAAACCAAGCAAAAGCCACCAAAAGTCAAAGTCAACCTCAGTTGGCAAAATGATCAACATATGCCAAAAAACGTTTTGTTTTGACGACACACTCTTTTGTTAGCATGCATGTTGAGCCCTGCCTCAGACCCGACTGGATCTTTTCACAAGGAAATGCAATCACGCTGACAGGAGTATGTAAGTAAGTCTGACCAACAAGACTGCAATGCAACATCGCCAAGGGTTTCTCAAGGTCGCTGGAGCCGATTCGATAATAGTCAGGGTCCCATATTGCCTTCAGCATCAACATAGAGGGTGACATATGAGAACTACACGGGCTCTCCACAGTTGACTGCCTATTCAACCAAACTCGAGAGGTTGGAAGTCGTGTAAGAGGGAGAAAAATTTAGAGCACCCACACATGCCTCAATGACCAATGTCTTAACCAAACCTATTGTTCTTATTGAAACAGGAGACACTGGACGGTATTGACCGATGAAAATTTTGCCAAGCAAAGCAAATAGAGCTCTCATAAGCGTAGCGCTTGTGGAGGAGGGCTGGAAGGTTTCGAACTTTGAGAATTTTCAAGCACACCGCAAGAATTTGATCACTTCGCGTCACAGTGAAAGCGCATACATGTTCACACAGACAACAAAGCAAAGCGCAGACGGATCTGAAGCCCGCCTCAAGAAGTGTGAACGTCACGCATGCATTGGCGTCAAACGCTATGCCGAAGCACCTAACAAAAGAAGGCGGCAAAGAAGACTTTTTCCCTCACACCACCCGTTCTTTGGTGCTTCTTAGGCTTCTTCTACTGCCCTTATTACCATTGCAAGTCATGTAAGCAGGTAAGCCGTTGGTGATTTAGTGGATGAAGTGGCATCCTAGGTTACCGTTGTCCTGAACCTGGGAAGAAATGGGTCTTGTTTCAACTTGGCGTATGGATTGCTCCACAGTTCCCCGATGCACGTTGACTCGTTGAGTGCTTTCAAGCCTCTCAAGCCTCCGCGTTTCGGGCCAGGCACAGGGCGCCAACAGACAGGAGACAACTCAAAGATCGATTCACAATTTATCCCCTCCCACCAAGTTCGGCCTTCCATCAATGTCAGATGCACCATGTTTTCTCGCTCCGCAGAGCTCCCGCCATCGTCAGGCACCCCAAGACGGTCATTGGCTGCCTCTTAGCCCTGACAAGATCTTACTCGGAAGCTGACGACAGGGCAGCCCCTTGCAGATTGGCCAATCACAATATCTGATTGAGAAAACATGGCCTTGAGTCGGACCACTGCGTGCCTAGAGGTTGTGACAGGATTCGAAAACAAGTTGCTCGGGCATGTCGACGGCGTGACTCTGACGGTTGCGTCTACGGCCTTACTGCACTATATTGAACTGAGCTGACGCGGCTGCAGTTGAGTCGCTGCCCTCCGCAAGCACATTCTCAGATGCTGCATCTGTGTGAGAATGTGCATGAGGAGGTTAGTGATGAATTTCACAGCACAATACGATGAGTGCCCCTTGATGGTGCCACGGCGCCCCTGATGGGCGACATGGTTATTTTTGCTACCCCTTGTCCCCTCCGCAGGCCTCCCTCACTCAGGCTGTGTAGCGTCTGCCTTTTTTTTTTATTTTTAATTTTTTTTACGTAGTTCTTAGGGCAGACCGCTTGCATGGATCAGGGAAGTGTTTTATGGCTGGCTCCAGCAGATCCCAATGGCCCGGTGAAAAGCTCACAAGAGTGGAAGTGATGGCAGCTTGCCACGTCCGTGCTGTGGCCCGCTTCGTCCCCACCATCCACTTCAGAATAAGGCCAGGCACGAGAAGGACAGGGACTGGGCTAGAATGACTGGCTTGGAATTGGGTGAGTGGGTTTCTTTGGGGAAAAATCACGCGTGGCCAGGCCCTCCCGAAACGGAACTTCTTCAGCTCCTGCTCCCGGGGATGAATCCGGTACGACGCCGCCTGTGGTTCTGTTGCTTACAGCTGCTTATGGCTGGCACACCTCAGTCCTTGGTACCTGGCTAGGAGTAAGGTACTAGTCTAAAGCCAAGTCTTTTAAGAGCTAGCATAATGAGCCGGCGCGTTCTTTACGGCGAGGCGTAGTATTAAAGGAAGGGTCGGTTCCTCCCCTTGTTTCGTTTCTTCACCTACGATCTCTTCGAGTTCAAACATCACTCATTCCCACCTGAGCACTGAGCAGGACTCTTTCTCTCTCACGCACACATTCCCTCACACGACGTTCAACGTCCATTCCTTCAATTCTTCTTTTTTTGAGCAGATTCATTCCTGTGGAACAGAATCTAGCCTATCCTTCCTTTGCCTAGCAATCCATCGCGTTGAGATACCCTTTCGTCTTAACAACAGACGTACCACAGCTACAGCCACTCCTTGGTTGAAAAACAGAACTCAAAACAACAAACAACATCCATCCTTCAACATGAAGTCTTTTACTCTTGCTTCTGCCTTCCTCGCCGCTGCGGCCGTTGCCCAGCCCCATGGCAACCCTCACGGAAACCACCATCGCCGTCACCACAAGAACGACAAGCGCGATGTTGTCACCGAGGTTGAGTGGGTGACTGAGGTCGAGTACGTTACCAAGCTCGTCGATGCCACCACCACCGTCTGGGTCCGACCCGAGGCAGAGGCTACTACTGCTCCTGCTGCTCCTAAGAAGGCTGCCCCAAAGAAGGAGAACAAGCCTGCTCCTCCCGCCCCTACCACTACTCTGGTTACCAGCATCTACACTCCCCCCCCTCCTCCCAGGCCTACCACTGAGGCCGAGGCTGCTGAGTCTACTTCCGTCGCTCCCGTCAAGCCTACAACTCAGGCTCCTGCTCCTCAGCCTACCGTTGAGGCTCCCAAGCCCAAGCCTGTTGCCCAGGCTCCCAAGAAGCAGGCTCAGCCCAAGCCCGAGCCTGAGGTCGCCCCGGTTCAGCAAGAGAAGGCTGCCAAGCCCGCTTCCGGCGGCAGCTCTGCCGCCAAGCAGGGTGAGTTCACCTACTACGACATTGGTCAGGGCGCTTGCGGTGAGGACGACTCCGGCAAAGACGACTCCATCAACATCGTCGCTCTCTCTCACCTCCTGATGGGCCCTCAGTCCAACGGCAACCCCATGTGCGGCAAGACCATTACTATCAAGGCCAACGGTAAGACTGCCCAGGCCACCGTCAAGGACAAGTGCATGGGCTGCGCGCTTAACGACATCGATGTCAGCCGCAAGGTCTACAATGAGATCTGGGGCAGCCTCGACTCTGGCCGCACTAAGGTTGAGTGGTGGTTCAACTAAGCGCCATGACAAGCACGTTTTCTTCAATCATGAAAACACTACGAAAGATACCCTTTTCTTACGACTTGTTCTTTTCATGAAGCGGAAATCTCTAAACCCCCGAAAGCGCTGGGGCGTAACACAAAAAAGGGACCTGGGCGGCACTTGGACCTGGACCTGGAGATTTTGGATTGGGGTGTTTTTTTGGTTTCTTAGGTGGATCAGCCAGTTGACATTTGTTGACTTCGATGTACATAACTTTGGATACGCCGTTCGGATAGACAAACAAACACAGGACCCTTAAACGGGAACTGCACTTTGGATTACATTACGTTGCATACATGATTTCTCCCTATTTCCAGTGCTATCTCCCATTATCCCATGGCATTGTTTATTTCCAATCTAATCTTATGGTAGATGAAGCGAGCAGGTTTTAATTTAGCGACCCTGGTCTTTTTGTGGCTACAATACTTCGTACTCAATCACCCCATGTCCTTAGTCTCGGTCTATGCACGCTCAACTTTAATGAACTTTCGTTTAAGCTGAAACTTAGGTGCTTAACGTTCAACCAACAGGAATGGGGAACTCAACTCTGTCAATGAATATCGCTCGGGTTAATAATGACAAGTTGCTGCACTAAAACGAATCCCTGGTCAGTGATGGTTGATGACATAGGACAATAAGTCAATGTTGATTTGAAGCAGGCTAACGAAGCCACTCCCTTCTGCCACTTTGTCAAAGCTCACAGCACCGTCAACTAAGACTCTACTAAGGGGTAGCATAATCGAGGGCTGAAGAATGATTCCGATTTGTCCTCTTCAAAAAGGAGAGAAGAAGGAGAAAAAAGACACGGTTGGTTAATTGATAATTCTACGCCTTACAGAGGCGTTATGAATACGATCTATGGATACGGATACATATACATAGTAGGCATTGGCAGACTCTCAAGACAACCCAGCCCCCCGCCGCGCGTATTGTACTGCAGGGACGCCTGCTACCGTACTGCGTTTATCATTCGCGTTTTGATCATCTCCATCCAAGAGGCCCAAAGACAGGTAGCACAGCCTCCAATGGCAACTACGAGTCGTAATCATGAATTTAGTGGCATGTAGTGTACTACAGAAGCTTCACAGCAGGTTCAATAGTTCCTCCACGTAGCGGCGTGTATCGACGCCAATGCCCTGCGCGAGCTTGCCTGCACCATCTGTGGGATCCGTACGGAAGCCGACATGGTCGCTTGCGCGGCGGATGAGGAATATTTCTTTGGCAACATCCGGATGTCGTGGATCGGGACCAGAATACTTCCTCTCCTCTTCATCTAGAGTGGTGTTTTCATCCCTATCTGTGCCAGCTCCAGCCTCATGAATTGTAGAGAGGTTACCAGTCACAGAATCTTCCTGGCGGTCGAGTAGACGGGTCCAGACGATCCACCATCCGCGGCCGGACTTTTCGGTACGCTCAAGAGCAGTTGAACGGGATCGAGTTCCAATATAGAGATTGACCAGGTGGAGGTGAGTGTTGAGCGCGTCAGGACGGGACCAAGGCTCCGTGTCATCGTAAACTTCGGGTATATTAGGTATTGTCGAGTGGACTGTCAAAGAGACAGGGTCCCAGACAAGGTCGTAGATGCTGTTCTCAGAGTTGTTACTGCCGCAACCAGCATCGGTGCCAGGTCGCTCAGGGCGGTATTTTGTTGAAAGGAGGAGAGGCTTGCGTAGAGGTGCCAGTTGATGATGTAGGGAGCGATATAGAGAGTCCATTGCCAAGGAATCGGTCCGCAGATTGAACAAAAGGGTGAACATAAACGGCCGGTTGACATAAACTACAACTCGTAGCTTCTTGGCCTTGTTGAGGTCGTGCGAGTCGTATCCAGGTATCATATTCCCCACCACTTGCGACTGTGAGAGAGCACTGGCTGGATGCTCAAAGTCACGCAGAGTTATGGCCTCTGGTCTATCCAGCGCCTCACTCTCAAGCTCAATGTTCACAGTTCGCAAAACAGTACGAGAGTTGTGTTCTCCATCGCCAGCGTCGTCCGAACTTGCACTGTCACTTCCACTATAATCCTCGTTGATCTCGCCTTTAAGACCGATGAGGTAGTGACCAACAGCCTCATATGAGGGCGTGCGTTCGGTAAAGTTGGGTCGAGTGAGTTTTGAACTATCTTGGGTAGGCTTAGAGTCTTGCTGCGGGCTCTCGGGTTGTTTGTTAGAGGAGTCACCGCTGCCAGTGCCACCAGGCAAAGACCAGTATGTTCCATAGCCCAATTTGAGATAGCTGACCATCTTATCCAGTCTACCATCTTCAATTACCTGTAATTGCGGCTGATCTTTGCTGGAAGTGCCCGCAGCCTGTTCCTCTGTTGAAGCTTTCGCAGGTTTACTGGCTGCCGTTGTTTGTGTTTGTGTTTGGTCTTGGGCCGCTTGGTGTGATGTTCTATCTGCTGCCCTTCTCCTCTTTGCACGCCGAACAGATGTTGGACTCTCTATGACACCATAAGCGTGATCCCCCCAGGTATACAAATCTTCCATCCAGTGTGTCACATCTCTCAGCGACTTTCTGGACAGAGCACCCGTACCCAAAAAGATGGCACCGTCATCTGGACCAGGTTCTCTTCCTGTTCCTAGCCATTGCTCAGGGTCGCCATAGGGATCGTTTGGAGGAGGTGAATCAGGGTTGTAGTCGCCAAATTTGGAGGCGACCAAATCGACGAGACCTTCTATTCTCCCAACTAGTCCCTCTAGAACCGCACGCTCGCCGCTACCGCGGTCTTCCTCTCCAACACCAACCCCTAGCTCACCAGAGGCAGCAATAGGAATGCCGCCAAAGATATCACGCGCCGGGTTCCCATGCATCATAACATTCCAGGTCGAGAGGTATAGGTCCCAATAGCGGCTCAGTATTGTGATGAACTTAGTTCGCTTGTTGCGCACGAAGAGGGCGCTTAACGAGGAGTCATGATGCATGAGGAAGATGCTATGTGCTCGTAGGAGATCCCGCAACATCAAGCTCGCAGGTTTCATCTCGCGGCTAGAATATTCGTATCGTTCTTCGGCGGCCTCGCTCTTCTTAGTAGCAAGCCGAGGAGGGAGTGGTAACTTGGTCAGGTCGATGCTCTAGTAATGTGGGTGAGTATAGTACCGAGTATAACAGAGTTGTGGCGTCTTACTGCTAGAATCCACCATCCAGGCTCGAGCTCATGAAGAATGACTCTTGACTTCTCAGTGTCGATAGTGTCTACTGTTGAACCGCTCGCAAACCCACGACTAAAGCTGGCCATGCCCTGGGCAAGACCGATCTGTCGCAAACGCTCATTACGCTCTTCTGGAGAAATATTCTTGGTCGGTTGACTGCGAGTGCGCCGGCGCTTGTTATGCGAGGCTTGTGTGGTAACAGAGGCATAGTAGACGATTTGGTCCTCGATAGTCTCGTCAGTGTTGCCAAGCGTGGGGTTGAAGATAGCGAGAAAGCCCAACTGTGCGGGCACAATGGTTCCTGGTGCTGAATTAGCAGTACCTGTAGCTGAAAGTGCAGCCATTCTGGCGATATTCCGCGTTCTGTCGTCTTGCAAAAGTCTCAGGGATGCTGCTGCTGCTGCTGCTGCTGTTGCTGTATGTATTTGATTTTTGTGCTGGCGCTGATCAACCAACCAACTAGTTCGTCACTCCCAATCAATTCTGACATCGATCGGCGATCGTGACAGCCCAAGCCTCCGATGTAGCAATTACTATTGAACCCGTCAGAGCGGCTCAAAATAAGGGCGCGCGTAAATAGAACGGCTGGGATAAACAAGGAGCGTAGGAAAGAAGATGAAAGAATGAGGGGAAGGACAAGAGGTTGGCTCTTTTGCGTGTACGTGCTGTTCTGTAAAGGCCAGGCCTCGATCATGCGGGTAGATTTGTTTGTTGCCGTAACTTATAGCCCGACCCCGACACGCAAGATTGACACATTAAAGGCCCAATTGATCTGTTCCGTCATGTGGAACTCAAGGAAAGTGAGATGAAGATCGAGATTCAATTCGGCTGGTCCGCGGAGATGGAAAAGGAAAAAGATGAACAATAATGACATGGTATTTACATGCCTCTTTGCATTGCTGCTACTAAACACTACATGGATTAGAGCCTGGACCTTGTTATATTGCCCCACGAGATCTCGAACTTTAGATCAATATACAAAATTGCCCTTTTTCTGGTGCAGATTGTGCGACATATTCAGCAATGCCATGCCATGATACCTAAAGACCGTCGCCTTCTGCCATCATATCCCCGGGTTTAATAATACTCAACCAATCAACCCAACTCCGAAACCATTTCGCTCGCTACATTTCAATACTGTGTACATATGGTTGGTTTCCCAATGGACCAACGCCCCCAAACTATTCGTTCCTATTACCCATCGACTCATTCTTGTCGCCCTGACCGAAAACAGTCTGTCTCTTCTTTGCCATCGCATATGCCTCACTGACACGTTCTTTCTGGTCCTTCAACACTTGCATTGGTGACCGAGTTTGATCGTGGAGTTTCATACTCTCTGTCCTCGGGAAACCCCATCTCCTCCTTTCTCTTCTCTGACTGCGATCAAAGCTGGAGAACTCGGCCCAAATGAAATATAGTATAAACGTAATCAAAGTCAGTGGTATCGTGATGGCCCAGTATAGTCGGAACTGTGGTTTAGTTTGAACACCAATACCTTCTCCGTCAGTGTCCGCATGATCCCAGTCGAAGAGATCAGTCGAGAAAAGGGCTGAGATAAAGCTACCTGGTAAGAAGAACATTGTCACAAATGCCAATGTCTTCATGGAAGCAGCATCGCGAAGAGTGGAGATTGAAATTATGTAGTTGGAAAGGCTGTAGTTTTCCGATATGAGGTTGTTCAACTGGCAATGATGTGAGTCTCGACATGATATCGTTCCTTGGGCTTGACATACCACATCAATCTGGATCTGTACCCTTTTCAGGAGATACTCTCTATCCATGGCCTGCATCATTAACCGCTTCTGGAGAACCCCAACATGGTTCTTCATAAGCTCGTCTGCCTCGGGCGTTGAGCTTTGGCCAAGGCTCAATCGTTGCTGGACAAACTCAAGCAGCTTCTGCAGTGTCTTATCCTTTCTCTCTGTACTCGCTAGGCGGACTGCGAACCCGCTCATCTGTGCATTGAGTGTGCCTAACTCGCCAGCCGCAATGTGCTTTCGCTCTGTTTTAAAGTCTGAGTATCCTGTGCGCGCTTCGATCTGCTGAATACCAGGCTTCATGTTATTCTGCGTTACCTCGATCTCTCCATGGAACATGAAGGCAAAGAGGAACGCAGGGAACATAGCATGACCTGCCGTGCTGAGACTCCATCTGCTTTTGCTCTTCAGAAGCTTCTTCAAATAACTCTGTTCTTTATCACCAGCCAAGATTATGCCATAGGTGACTTCAGGGCGCGAAGCAGGTGGCCTGAAGCGAGTGTGTGACCATATAGACGCGAGTTTGGGCGCATAGCAGAAGGTATAGGCCTGCTGGCTTGCTTCGGGTTTGACGATCTCAGAAAAGGCATTGACACCAGCGACACAACTGGAGAAGTAATTGTACGCAAGCTGGAGGCCAAACTTGTCTAGTATCTGATTCTTGGCATCCTCAGGAAGCTCAACGCAGTTGTCGTCAAGGATAAATTTGGGCCAGATCAGGCGCAAAATTAGTGACTCGGGCCCCGTCGTTCCCCTTCTTGTCTCTGTGGCCAGCCATGACCCGACATCGGGTATGGTGGTGTCCCCCTCATGATAATCAACGATTCCAGTATCATCCCTGTACCAAAGTTCGCTGTACTTGAAGGAGAGGATATCATGGGATTGGGTGAGATGCCGCGAATTGAACTCTGCGATCTTGTGGTATATCTCATCCATGTTTGCGGAGCGTTAGTGCCTCAGAAGGCAAACTGGCGACTTGGCGCGTTATGAGAGAGGCCTGTGAGGCTGACTGTGGATGCTATACATATGGCCAGGCGTTTCGATGTCGGCTTTGATAGAATATATGGTTAGGAGAACTGAGAAATGAGAGCTGAAGGCCACCAACCTGCTGACACTGGCGAACCGCTGGCGATCTGCCGCTTTGGCTGGCTGTGCTTCTCACCCGCATTTCATCGCCCAGTGTCAGTTGGAGGAAAACTGCTGTTTCGGAGTAGCCAATCGCTCAAGAGTAGCGAGACAAGGGGTTCGCAGACCCTTGCTTGAGCTGAAGTCATGGAGTCAATGAATGATAATACAATGAATGAATGCTTTTTTTTTTTTTTTTTAATTTATTTTCTTTCTTAATGGCTGTTGACTTAAAATAGATACTGCTCTGATGCCTCCGTGTGTTTGTATGCATGGGAAGAGGTTTAACAGCAGGCCCTCCCTCATTGAAAGGCTGAATTGGAAAGCTGAAGCTGAAAAGCCCCGTTTGAATGCGGTGCCTCGCCAGCTTGTTGGCCTGTCTTTCTTGCACTGCCAATATTCCGGCGGGTGTTTTCGAGGCTGTCGTGTCTCAGTAGCCGGCACCTGTTCCGGCTGTGCACTGTCCTCAAATAAGAGAACTTATTCGTTATTTAGTTCTTTAATCAGGAAACCCATTCAAAGAGATGGTAGGATTTATCAGTTAACTTCAACACACACAGACCATAACTATCTGAGCTCTAGCCCTCCAGCTTCCGCCGCTAGAGTAGGTCCCTACAGTACTGCCCGTACCCCGCAGCTCCCCTCAACGTCCACTGCGAGCTCAGCCCAGGCGTGAATGGATGACCTGGATCACATGCATAAGTCAAAGAATCAAGCATCTGGATTGGCATGAAGGGAAAAGAATGGTCAAGCTCATGCCAAGCTTGGTTCTTGCAGATAATCAATCAATCATATATGCCTCACTATGATTCTCAAGATCTCCAACTATCCAAAAAGACCCTTGTAAATAGACGCAAACTTGCCTACGTCATCCCCGTCATTGTCGGGCCCTTTCACCTCATTCAACCCAGCATCATCTTACCTCACTTTACCCTTTACCTTGTATCGTAAGCTCCCCCGCCGCTGACTGGACTTGCATGTTTCATTTTCTCCTCCTACATCATCGCATTCTTTGAGTTGATCGGCGTTATAAAACCTACAACCTCAATTAAACTCCAACCTCTCTCATATTCTATCGGCCCCCTGGCCCCAGTCCATCATCATGGAGTCTTTCTCTCTGCTCAAGCGTCGTACTACCGACCTCCTCCACAACGTTCAGCAGAACCTCCCCAATCTGCCTTCCGTTCCATCCGTCCCTTCGGTAGCTACTCAGAAAAAGAGTACTATGAAAGGAACGTGGGAGCGCATTGATGCTCCTGACGTCCCCCGTTCTTCTCATTCTCTCAACATCGTCCACGGAACCGCTTACGTCTTTGGCGGCGAGATCGAGCCGAGAAATCCCGTCGATAATGATATGCACGTAATTACTCTTCCCTGGAGTAGCGCCGGCGCCGATTATTTCAAGATCAAGGCAGTTGCTGCCAAGCCAGATGCGCAACCGAAGAAAGAAGATGTCCCGCAGCCCGCTCAGCCCAAGGCCCCAGAGCCAGCCAAATCCGACGAAAAGCCTGACGAGGAGGAGATTGAGAAGAAACTTGACGAAGTCTCTCTTGAAGACGAGGAAGACGAAGAGGAAGAGGACGAGGAAGAAGATGAGTCTTCGGATGAAGAGGTTGAGAGCAAGTCCAAGGGCAAGGAGCCTGCTGGCCCTGAGCAACCAGAATTGCGCGACATCCCAGCTCCACGAGTTGGTCATGCTACAGCTGTCATCGGATCCCGTATCTTCCTCTTTGGTGGCCGCGGAGGCCCTGATATGCGACCTCTCAATGAAGCTGGTCGTGTCTGGATTTTTGACACTCGCTCCAACACATGGACATACCTTGACCCTGCTCCGGTCGTCCCAGGAGGTGCCATTGTGCCCCAACCCGCCCCGCGAAGCTATCACTCAGCCACCTCCACCGACCGCCCTCGAGACTTTGCCCCTAAGGGGCCCAAGGAGCCTGAGACTTGGGGACAATGGGCTTTGGGAGACACCTCCAAGACGGGCATCCCTCAGGCTCCCGTTGTGGGTAATGTTGCTGAAGATGCGACAGACGAAGAATCGGATGGATATGGAACTTTCTTTATCCATGCCGGATGCCTCGCCAATGGTGAGCGTGCTAATGACATTTGGGCCTTTAACGTTCATGAACGTACTTGGACTGAGCTTCCCGCTGCTCCTGGGCCTGCTCGAGGCGGCACTGCTATTTGCGTAAGCAAAACTCGCCTGTTCCGCTTTGGCGGTTTTGATGGAGAGAGCGAGCTCGGAGGCCAACTCGACTTCCTCCACCTCGAGGTTGAAACGTTCGATGACAGGGGCACCAAGGGCGAAGTTGCCGTCCGCGCCCGTGGCGGTTGGCAAACCGTCCTTGAGAGCGATCCAAACACCGACTCCACTGAGATCCATGCTGAGCCAGCCCAGACTTGGCCCGAGCCTCGAAGCGTCGCAACTTTGGAGGCCATCACTTCAGGTGCTGGTTATGAGTATCTCGTCCTAACTATGGGCGAGCGTGACCCAAGCTCAGAGGGCCATGAGGGTGCAGGCAAGTTTCTAAACGATGTCTGGGCCTTCCAAGTTCCTCCTCTAGGCATGACCGCCGCCAGCGTTACTGCTGCCATGTGGCAAGCTATGGGCCGCAAGACAGGCGAGGGCAAGTGGACTAAGCTTGATCTTGAACCCTATGACGATGACAATAGCGACGAGATGCCCTTGCCAAGAGGTTGGCTTGCCAGTTCACCCATGGGAGAACTTGAGGAGAGCGCGGTTCTCATTTGGGGTGGTCTAGGTGAAGATAATAAGCGCCTTGGAGATGGTTGGATCCTGCGTGTAGGCGATGCCTAAACGAGATTCATGAGAGGCTAAACAAATGGTTGGCTTGGATATAGTTTTTTAGTTTAGTTTTCCCCCCTTCCTTTTGGCGTAACATGTTTTGGCGATTATATCGAATGAGAGTACGAAGAAGAAAAACCCTATGCAGACTTGATGTCTCACGCCATATAGTACATTGTCGTTGACGGGAATTCACGCATTCTATACCTGAGATAGCATTTGACGTGGTGTTATGTACAGTTGAAGCCAAGCCTCCTCCCGCCCGGCACTTTTTGCATCATTCACCCCAAGCATTTCTTGCCTTTGAACTAAAAAAAGAGAAAAAATAATGTTATAATTCTACAGATCCGCCCTTGTGGTCTCGGTTCCCCAGGGCTCCGAGTTGAGGCTTGTCTGGCCAGCGCTGTTCTCACATGTGTCTCGGCTGCTGAGAGGACCGGGCTTGGGAACGTTGACGGTAGAGGGATCGGCGGCAGTAGCCTTGGCCCTAAGGGACTTGAGTAGGTCCTTAACGGAGGCGGGGGTGAGATCCTCATAGTAGTCGTCGTTGATCTGGATCATGGGGGCGTTGACACACGCACCAAGACACTCGACCTCAAGGATGGTGAAGAGACCGTCAGCGGTGGTCTGGCCTTGCTCAATTCCGAGCTCCTCCTTGATAGCCTTAACAATGACATCAGAGCCACAGCCGCCGAGTTGGCAAGGAGTCTATCAGTCCCATTATCAGTGGATTTATCTTTTGGAGAAGTCGGTAATCTTCCATGACGTCTATTCGTCATTGCCAGACTAGCGTAGAGGAATTGCCATCAAGAAGGCCATGCTCTGGGCAGAAAAATAACATACCGTAGTGCAGATCTGGACAAAGTACTTGCCCACAGGAGTTCTGTTGTACATGGTATAGAATGAAGCAACCTCGTACACTCGCATGGGGGGCATCTCGAGAAGGCGAGCGACCTCATTCATGACACTAATGCTGGTGAAGCCGTGCTGGCGCTGTCCGAGGTCGAGCAGAGGCATTACGGCAGCTTTCTTGTATTGAGGAGGGTATCGCTTAAGGATCTCGGCAATGACGGTCTGGTTTTTCTCGTTGAACTTGAAGGGGATGTCGGGGTTGTTGTCCTCGGTGTTTCGATGCTGTCACACGGTCATGGGTTAGACATGTCGCTTCTCATCGCTAGCAATTGCGCGTTGGTACATGAACCATTGTTCATTGATGCAATTGACAGCACCAATTGGGCAACTTACAATCATGAGAGTATCGCTTCGTCGGCTGGCTGTGAGAGAGAAGGCGGCGCGGGACTGAGGGCGGGCAGCCCGGCATGCCGGCCGGATAGCGGAGCGGAAGAGAGGAGTAAGCTTGCTCGCCATTGTGAAGTAGGTGCTGATGCTATATGAGCGAGCGGGACGTGTGTCGTCGCGAGGGCGGGAGGGCTTCTGAAGTCGTCGGTTCCGGATCTTGTCAAAATGTCGCCGTCGTAGCGAGCATTGTAATTCGAGTTGGAGCTGCTTGCAAAATCAACGTCGATGATTGGTGTATGTGGCCCTAGGTTTAGCCGTCCCGAGGTGGACCGATGGAGAGGCACTTATCGTTTGAATGTGGAGTTGGAGCTTCACTTTCACTTCCCAGATACTCAATAAGTAAATAATCGGCACACCTTACAACTGAGAAAGCATGGAATTATAGAGAAACTGACTATAACTACATTAAGACTTACTTAGATCTTGCCTACCTTTGACTTTATTTATTAACTCAGGTACTTCTTATGAGATACTAGCCCTAAATTTACACAGATCGACTACTTCCCTCACTCACCTCAAGCTTATCATACCTCTTCGTCTTGCCATTTGGTAATCTTCAATTGGCTCTTAAAAAATTATATTTCATAACGGAAAGAGAAATCCCCATGTACTTGTCTTCTCACTGCCGAAGAACTCACAATGGATCCTCAAAGAAGGGCGCCAATTCAGCAAACCCATGCATACAAGATCAGCCACCAACGTGAGCAAACAACATGCCTTTCACTAATTGGAAAGACATTCGAATATCGTCATTGTGTTGTCTCTCCTCGTAAAAAGTGATCTATATTTGCAGACTTGAGTAACAGAAGCTCTGCCGTCCTCCTACTAACTGAACATATCTAGCCAACACATACCATGCTGTTCAACACTAACAAATAATACGCTACGAAAACGAATTTCGCGCAGTTGGTGCCACCGCATGGTCCTCTGTCCTTGTGCGCAATCTCAATATCTCTTGGTACGCCTGACTAACGGCCATGTCGTGGTTCGCGATGCAGTTTCAATAGCCTATGGTCCATCTTGCTGCAAGACGACCGCTGTAGCGCAATGATCGGCACTCATCTTCGACGTATCAACAGAAATTTCACTTGAAATCCTATCCAGCTGGATATGTCACCTTCTAACACAAGCGGGATCCAGCACGATGATCGCTTTGATGCTCCCCAAGCAACCTCGACTAAAGCCAGGCACTACTGAGTTTGTCTTCACACATAATCCTTCAGGTAGGTAGGACAGCTGAGGAGACGTACCATGCTCTATAATAGTGCTCAAGTGTTGCTTGACACACGCTTCTTCACGCGTGAAAGCTAAACGACAGCATCCACGGCTAATATAAGCTTGAAGAGAATTGTTGTTGAACCTCCGTCAATCACAATACAAGCCGGGTCAATGTAACTCTGCAACCGCGCATGAGAACAGAACGTTCTACTTGATCTCTCGGAAAGGACAATTGTATTATTCGGCTAGAGGCTTGCCTTCTGTGATGAAACATGGATAAAGGATTGGGTACCCAGGTTTCACAGCCGCTCATGTTGTGGCTCTCAACCGGTGAGACCTCGCTCTACGGATGATAACTCAAACGATCGGGCGCATGCAACCAGCGAATAGTTTGAAAGATTCTGATAACATATTGATTGTTATTATTTGTTTCGTGATGCAGAGGCGGGGCCAGGTAGTGAGCCGGTGTTGTGATGGCTGAAGTCCAGTAATGTAGCTAATTTTAGTTCAGTAAGAGGTATCCATAGTAGTGCGTCCTTATGACTATTAAGAGCCTAGAGTAAACAGCACGCAGAGATACAAATACTCCATGTATATAGTATCAAGTCCGTCACATCAATAATTCAGCCATGGGTGAAAAACATTGACGCCGTCGTTCAATTGATTTTGGTGCTAGCTATCCTCCATCGTGAGCTCACAGCCCCTGGCTAACCTCAAAAGTCTCGATCGCAAAGTGAAGGGACCCTTGTTTTTAACTTAGAACTAACTTAGGATCTTTCAGCTAACAACTTAGTCTTAGGTAGTTCCAGAGCCACTTGACAACGTCCCATATCTTAAATGAACTACAGAAAGAGGGAGGTAGATGGCGCACCTCCTTCTTGAGGTTTTCAGCTTGGCTTGGCTTGGCTTGGCTTGATAGGCAACTGCGACTCTCTCTGAGTTGAGCTTTCTTTCATTTTCTACCTACTCGGGTAAGTACCTAACAAAGGGAACCTTCAACATCATCCAAATCTAGTACCTACTAAACATTTGAGTCCTGTTTCAATCCATCTTTCTTGGACAGCTGTGCCTTCATCTCTCACTATCGCCATGCCAATTGAATCGCGATTCTCGGTCTCGGTTCCCAATTGTTCGATTCAACAATGGATCTTTGGCTCACCTTCGGGTCCATTACCAGATAAGAAGGCTTTCATCGATGCTGATAATCCTCAGCACCGCTATTTCACCTACGACCAGGCTCGCCTATTTTCAAAGCGCATCGCCGTCGGTCTTATTGACAATGGGCTTGAACCAGGTGATCGTGTTCTCCTCTTTGCTAGTAACAGCATCTTCTTCCCGGTCATTGCGATGGGCATCTGGATGGCTGGGGGCATTTTCACCGGAGCGAACCCTGGGTATGTTACTCGAGAGTTGGCTCACCAACTCAAAGATAGCGAGACATTATTTATGATTGCTGCCGAGGGTGTCATCGAAGTCGCATTGGCTGCTGCCTCACAAGTTGGTATGAAAACTTCTCAAGTCTTTTTGCTCGATTCAACATGGCTAGACTCGGCCGTTGAGACACAAGCCCAGGAAGGAAGCAGGCATTGGACGGAACTCATTGCGTCTAAATCGAAGGGTGAGAAGTTCGCATGGGTTGAACCAAACAATTCCAAGGACTCGGTCTGCTCTCTCAATTACAGCTCAGGCACTGTAAGTTAAATGACTCCAAACTTTCATCCCTAACAAGTGAGGCAAGCTAACTGACAACCACAGACTGGAATACCCAAGGGCGTCGAGATCTCACATTATAATCATGTTTCCAATAGCTGCGGCGTAACGCTTTTTCACAAGCTTCATCCCGACTTCGAAACTCGACATCGACGTGCTGCTGCCCTATGCTTCCTCCCCATGTATCATGCCTTCAGTCAAGGCTACTTCATCACCAGCTTCCCTGGCGAGCGAGTTCCTGTTTATATCATGCCTTCTTTTGACTTCCCTAAGATGCTTGGTCACATCCAGAATTTCCGAATTACCAAACTTCTGACTGTTCCCCCTATTCTTGTTCTCATGTCCAAGCACCCGCTTGCACGTTGCGCCGACCTGAGCAGCATCGACATGATCGCATCTGGCGCTGCACCATTAGCGAAGGATACGCAACGTGAGATAGCCAGCATGATACCTGGGGGTGAGTCGGTCGTACGGCAAGGGTGGGGGATGACGGAAGCGACATGCACTGCATTGTCGTGGGACCCTAATAAAGCTCCCAGCTCTGCAGCTGGTGAATTGATACCGGATTCCAAGGCCAGGTTAGTCGATATAGAAACGGGAGAGGAGATTACAACGGCCAACACTCCTGGAGAATTATGGATCACCGGTCCTACAGTGATGCGTGGCTACTGGCGTAACTCAACTGCAACACAGGATGCCTTTGTCACCGACTCAAATGGAACTCGATGGCTTCGCACGGGGGACGTCGCTTATGTGGAAGAATACGCCAAGGGAACTCTGTTTCACATTGTGGATCGCGTCAAAGAGTTGATCAAGGTCAAAGGCATGCAAGTTGCTCCGGCTGAGCTTGAGTCCCTCCTGCTTCAACGAGAAGATGTTGCTGATGCTGCTGTTGTGGGAGTCATCATTGATGGTGAGGAGCTTCCACGGGCCTATATCGTAAAAACACCAAACGGCAAAGACACATCCGAAGAGGATATCGTCGACTGGCTCACGAACCGTGTTGTCAAGTACAAGCAACTCAGGGGTGGCGTAGTATTTGTCAATACTATACCCAAAGTTCCTGTAAGTTTGTCTCTCCTCATCAGCAAGATATATGACGGGTTTGAAGCTTACATGGCCACTCTTAGTCAGGAAAGATTTTGCGAAAGGTACTTCGTGAGCAAGCAAAGCGCGAAGTTAGCAACGGCCTTGAGGTACGCGCCAAGCTGTAGGCCAGCGGCGGCGACGGGCGCGCAAGCTAATCTATTGTATCGTTTCGCAAATCGTAACTGCTCGTGTGTTGGGAGATCTACGTAGTGCAGAAAATCGATAAAGGGTCCAGATCACGATTGTGATAGAACCAATATGATCTACTACGATGAAATTGGAGGAGAATTCCTATGTGACAGCAGCTTTGCAGGGATCCCCCAAAGTGAAGGGACACGTCTAAGCACACAAGATCTTCTATGTGATCCTATTTCATAGCTTTGTTTCCATTAATCACTTACATAGGTCTCTAAAGTGCCCCTCTAATAAGACATGTATCTCAAACTCCATCACCAATCATCATCTTGACTTCGTCTAAGAGTGTGGAGGGGATCGTCATATCTCGGGCCCTATCAGCTCGCCCTGCGTCAATTCGATACTGAGGGGGCAGCTTCACGCCATCAGCTATTCCCAATATCTCCTGGGCAACCACAATTCCGCATCTCGCCGCTACTGGCATTCCATGACCCGTATATCCAGCACTAACCCACAGGCCACTGTCTTCACCGCCTAGATCTTTGGGAAGTTTGCCAACCCAAGGACAGCCATCTTTTGAATAACCCATGATGCCCGTCCACTCGAAAGTAGCTTGAAGAGTAGAGTCCTCTGGTTCGTCTGGTGCCTTGAGCTTCACAGCTTCTTGGAGTGAGACACGCAAGCGCTCGGCTACAACAGGATCGATCGAATCGTCGTGTGACAGCCCAACTTGGCCATCAGAGCCTAGCCTCTCACCGCCAGTGATTAATTCACCTGAGCGTCGTTGAACAAGGTAATCGTCTCCTCCAGCTGGTGTCCACCACACGTGGCTGTGTTCGAGTGGCGAGCTGCCCCTCGAGGGGGTGAGAGCAGCAACTTGACCACGGACTGGAACGATGAACCCAGATAACTTGGGGAGAAGCCGTGAAGTATAAGCATTGGTTGCCAGGATAACTTTCTTGGCTGCTATCTGGCCACGGGGTGTATGCAGGGCCCATGAGTCACCTATGTGTTGAAGGTGGTCCACGGGTGTCTTTGTCTGAAGATTGAACACACTGGAGTCATTCTCTTGGAGTAGTCGCTCAAGGACCCAGCTAACGAGCTTGTATGGCCATAACTTGGCCGCATTGGGTTGATATATGGCAGCAGTTGCCCCTGAAACCCGTAGTTTCTTCAGCTCCTCCTTGTCCGTCACAACCTCGATCTTGTCGACCAGATCGGGGTGTGTTTTCCTTAGGTGGTCTAGGTGCCGAGTTACAATGCTGAGGACTTCCTGTGAGGGAACACGGTGGACGCCTCCAACTGTCTCCCAGTCACAAGGGATCTTGTTCTCAGAGACAAGTTCCTTGAGAAAGTTGAAGGTATCCAGCTCAAATTGAGCTACTGGGGCTTTGGCAGCGTAGATAAGAGGTTGGCAATGGCCGCCATTCTAATCACAATCAGTAACCTTAAAAAGGGAGTATCATCAAACGTAACGCACTCTTCCTGTTGCTCCCCAACACGCCTCCCTTGCTTCAATAAGCACCACGTTCTTGCAGCCTCTTTTAACAAGCTCCTTCGCTGCAAAAGCTCCCGTGATACCGCTGCCCACAACCACGACGTCAGCCGTCGCAGGAAGCTCTGCTGTAGTGCGATGGCCAAAGAGCTTCTCCGAGGGCTGCTGGAGCCAGTACGACTTTGTGCTCTCAACGCTGGGCAACTCTGCCTGTCCAGGGAGCAGTGTGGGAATAGTCATTACACTATCTTATTATTGTGCAAGTGGGAATGCTGATATGACACTAGAGTTGAGCTGAGATGAGTTGCGGTTGTTGATCTGACTTGTTAGATAACCCCGCCTGGTTCGGCAATTACCTTATTGGAGGCGTGTTACATAGATGTATGTACTAGTTTTAGTAGTTTATCAGATGCATAGATAGTTACAATAGATAAATAAATAGATAGTGATACGATAGCGCACAGCATCATTATAGGCCTGTTAGTGTCACGCATACATATCCACATCACTCACACAAGACACAAGAGCAGTCAGTTGAATTGTTCCTTTTGAATTGATCATATCATATTCATGCCATTTCGTCGTCAGAATCATCAAGCAACTATCAGATCAAGCTCCTCCATCCATCCAGTGACCCGTTCAATCCATTCAGCCTTGCTTCAGCTGTGGGCTTCTAAAGTATCCTTCCACCATGCATGTTTGTATGCTTGCTCAGAGAGCCATTACTATAATTTACAATATTCCAGCCTCTCATGGAGCAAATCCTTTCCTTCCAATGACTCGAAACAATCAATTCTGAAAGGCAACTGTCTCTTTTGGCTCTTCCATATGCTGTGTCCTGTGCTGTTTCCCTCTCTGCTGAATCCTGCAGAGGTGTGCCGGAACTTTTGATTATTACTCCCTCCCAATGTGAGCTGTGACCACAGCATGTCTAATGCTTTCCGGGGTATTTCGTACACGCAGTCTCGCCGTTGAGACGCAAAATATTCAAGCCACCCTCCAGGCAGGGGCACATACTTCACTTGTGCCCTCGCTCCCGGTGGCGTAACAAAGAAAAGTTGACAAATGAAAAAGAAAATAGTCGGATCGGGGTGTTGTAGTGTATGTGTGCCTGGAAGCAACAGGCTCTGATCCGTATGTTGAATGACCGATTCAACAGAACGCCATGCGAATAACTCCCGCTAACGGATTCCATTCCTCGTGGTATTTCGTATGTCGTAGTAGTGAATGACGCACATGTCATCAAAGCACATGATTCATGCTGGTCGAGCCAGATTCCCATATCCTTCTGGCGTATTCACCCATATAAACTTTGCAAAAAGGTTTTTCTACGCAGAACTCCAGTATTATCCAGAGTTAAATGCAACCGGCTCATTTCCCTTAAACGTCGGTCATCTCTGTGTCGCTGTCACCACCCTCTGCAATGGAAACAGAAAACATATCAGGTCCCCAATTTCCTTCATAAACAGTTGCCGGTGCGGCTCGGTGATGGCCAACCCACTGCAGGCCCTCTAGTTGCAGGACCTGGTACCCAGATGGTCGTTCATTGGGCTCTTGTGCTGTCATCCATCGCACAATTGAATCGAGTGAGCTACAGTGTGTGGGATTAACCATAAACTCGGGAGCCTGCTGTAGTTCCGATCGCTTACACAAGCCAAACAAGTTGCTTGGGTCATGGGTCTTGCCGCTCGTGAAATCATCACTGTGTATCGTCTCGGTGGGGTTACCAGTAGCATCCCGCTGGACCTCGACCGAGGGGTTCCAGGTGAGGCTGGGAACTTCGGAAAGATCTCCAGAGCGCAGAGCAATCCAAGTGGGACCGTTGTCAGGTAGCACAACATTGGCTGCTGTTTCGAGAATGATGAGACCGAGAGAAAAGACGTCGGCCGATTGACATGATTTGCCCTTAAGCATCTCAGGAGCCATGTACTCGCGATCGCCCTCAACGTCCACGCCTTCGGCAGATGAGCATGATTGAGCAAGACCAAAGTCGGCGATCTTGAGAACGCCTTCAAAGGTGACAAGGATGTTGGCAGGCTTGAGGTCCAGGTGCATAAAGCCTGAATCGTGGATATCCTTAAGACCCTATAACAAGGTTAATCAAGCAAAAACATAGAACCAACAGGTATAGCTTACCAAGCAAAGGTCCTGCAGGATCTTGAAGATACGGAAGTCATCCAATCGTCCACCGCGTCCCACGTTTCCAAGGAATTTATCGAGTGTACCCTCTTCGCAGTATTCCGTTTGGATATACAGATGATTGTTATGCTCCCAGTTGTCGAAGTATTGCACCACATGCTCAGAGTGGCTGAGGACGCTCAGAATCTCTGCCTCTCGGACCTTGGTGTCTCGGTCCTTTGGTCCCTGGAAAGGGTGCTTGCTCTTCTTCACAGCATATACCCTGTCTTTTGCAGGGCTTCTTGAACAGGGGGTTGTACTGATGCTGCCAAATGCTGTTTGCTCATGGTCTGTCCGAGTAACACGATAAACCACAGAGAACTCGCCCTTTCCAATCTGCTCCACCTTGTCAAATCGAGAGGACAAGCTGGCGTCAATATCAATATTGCTTGTACGAGCATTCACGGGTGTTACAAGAAGGCTAGTTGATGATCGCAGCTCTCGTCCAGCTGTTGGTGTAACAGGAGGTGGCATGTTGTCGGAAAAGGTATCACCTAGCTGAGAAATTGACAGCCGGCTGGTATCGAGGGGTAGCAAACTCTCACGAGGAGTTTGGGGCGTTCGTCGCCCATCAAGAGGACTCGCTGAATTAAAAAGTTTCGGTTTAGTAAATGTGCCATTGGGAGAACTGAGTGAATGATACAAAGAAACTGTGCTTAGCGGAGAGGGAGAGTGCAATCCTCGTCGAGCCCTGGAGCGGCCAAACGAAGATAGAGGGAGATGCGAAGATGGGGAATACAAACGTCCAGCATCGATGAGTCGACTTGAGTTGTCGATTGTTCCAGCTGACCCGTTTCGTATTGAGAGGTCCGACTTACAAGTTGCTTCTCGAGGGATGCTGCCAACCGGAGTAGTTGAGTGCAAGGTTCGGTTGGCGGTTGGGCTGAGGTTGTCATGTGGACTCTCGAATGAGTACTCGCTGACCTTGCTAAGGCTAGGAGTTAGGGTATTCTTGGTGGGTGTTGGCGGAGCGTCGCCTTCCATTGGAGTCGAAAAGTCAATCGTATCACCAAAGAGCTTGTGCTCATCGCCATCCAGGCTCAGGACACTACCGCGGCGTGCATTCCTAGAAGCACTGCCGCGTTGGAATATCGACATGCCCTTACCAGGCCTGCCAAAGCTGCTGGGGCCCTGAGCGCCGCCGTTGCTGAACGGGGTCGAAGGCATACCGCCAAAAGAATTTCGGTTGTTACCCCTCTTCTTCATGGCGCTCCCAGCCGGTGGGGGGAAAGTAGCGAATGGGTTGGAGTGTTTCTTACATGGCGTATCAGGGGGGGCCATCTTCTTGTCGGCATCCTCTTCGGGGTTTCGGTTAACCTTGGAAATCAGCCCCGTAGAGTTGAAAGCGCCAACCCACAACGAGTTGTTGCTGGGTGTCGCCATAGCCTTGGACATATCATTTGGGCGGGTTGGTCTTGTTGCATTGAGGGGTAGTGATTTTGAGAAAAGGTGAGGCCTGGGTCGATCTGGCATACGGGCCACAGGAGCATAAATCGGTGTCTCTTCAGTTAGGCTATTCCCTGAGGACGAGGTCGTCAATGTCTTTGATAGAGGATGAGGTTGATGGCCCTTGTCGCCAATGAAAGTAGGTGGTTTTGATGTCGGTGTTGTGGACACAAAGGGGCTTTCTTGAGGCACAGAGGGTGGGACAAATTGGTCCAGAGAAAGGCGCGGTCGACTTCTGACAGGAGAGTATTCGGAGCTCATCTGAGCGAGCTGTCGTTCGCCCGATCGTCTTCCCCAAGAACCCCGCTCTCCATATCGTTGCTGCAAGGTTGACTTCCGCAGGGACGATGACCTCTTAGGAACATTCGTCGTTGTCGGTGTTGGGGAGGGGAGGGGGTCACGGAACGGCGATCCGCTAGTACCGGCAATCTCATACTCAGTCGATGAGTCTTCATGGATAAAGAAGCTCTGTGAAGATGTTGTGTTGGCGCCAAAAATGTTTTGGTCCTCGTTCTGACCCAGTCCCGATATTCCATGCAAGCTCCGTCGCTTAGCCACCGGGCTTCCCTGGCTCGGTTGGTCCAGATTCATAGTCGCATCACTACGTTTCAACGACCCATTGTTTGGGACCATCTGGTTGTCGCTGCTTGAATCAAGAGACTTGAGGAATGATGTTGGTGAAGATCCAGCGACGTCGAGCTGGAGGCTGCGTCGTTTAACGGGACTGACGGTTATGGGACTTGTAGCTCCCAGCGCGTTGTTTTCTTGTCCCGATGCGTCAATAACTGAGGGCGAGGACATCGCAGGCAGAGAGTTGCCGTTATCGGGTGCCATGTTGAGTGCCCTCTTGAGAGGGCTCTTGGGAGATGCGCGTGCTCGTGTGAAGGGTCTCGACGGTGATGTCTTACAGGCTTTGGCGGACCGCAATGAAAGTCTGACGCTGGGGCGGAAGGGTGTAAAGGCGGATGAATGCGGGGCGCCGTTGGCGTGAGGAGGTGCTGAGCGCGTGTGGGACGGTAGAAGCTGTTGGTTTTGAGGCGTCGCGCCAAATCGACGGCACGGTGATTGAGGTGAGGCTTGGTGGGGGCTCTCGGGACTCAGCGAGTTTTGTGAGTGTTGGGAGTTTGAGCGCGTCAAAAACTTCGAGGGGGATCGCGAGATAGATCGTCGTAGTGTGCGAACTGCCGAAGTGACGTCGATGTGGTGGGCGTGTGTTGGTGACGGTAGGGCGAGTGTGCCACCGCTGCTGTTCGAGAAGGACATTGTGAGGCGATGAGGATGAGGAGCCGCGCGCTCTAATGTTGGGTGAGCAGGCCACAGATAAGGCTGATGTAAAACAGTAAAATAAACCGGGCCTTATCAATGTTTGTTGCTGGTGTAAAATAAAGTAACTTGTGAACAATGCAGTAGGGAGAAACAAAGGTTCCGGCACGTTAGTGAGCCAAATATGGACGACGAAACGGTGCTGCGTCAAAGGGCGAGATCGAAGATGTGAGAGAAGCAGCTCGACGCGATACCCTACAAATCGCAAAAAGCTATGCCAGTCTCCCTCGGACGTCGAAGGTCATATCATGACTCGACGACTGAAGGTATATCAGACGCTAGAGTGAGGCAGGCAGAAGCGGCGAGTGTAGGCTGCAGTTTAAGTTCCCGGTGGTGATGTCGTCGACAAGACACGGAGATAAATGCGGGCGGGCCGTGGTGAGTTCGTGTCGAGAGGCGAGTAAGGATGAGGATTGACGAGAAAAGTGAAGTTGAGTAGAGAAGAGAAGTTGGTGGGAGATGGAAGTGCCAAGCAGTTGTAGGAGTATGTAGGTAGTCGTGCTGCAGGTATCGTGCTTCGTAGAGGATGGATGGATTGGGGGTGGG
>JAADJG010000405.1:0-14184 GCA_012932025.1 Fusarium austroafricanum | reverse complement strand
ATGGTCTGCCAGAAGGCAGAGCCGATTTGGTTGCCCTATTGAGGTTAATATGCTGCATTAGGAAGAAATGAGAAAGAAATGTAACGAGAAGGGCGTGATACTCACACATTGGCCAGCTTGGAGATGCACCTATAGCGAAAAGGGAGTTCAAGGTTAGTTTGTGGAGCTTCCAAGGCAGGATTAGAAGTGGACTTACAATCTCACGCATAGGGAGCTCAATTCAGCAGTGGTGCTTTTAAGCGCCGATGAGATAAATTTGTTCAGCGTGTGAGAACAAAAGACAACGTCGAAGTGTTGAGAAGGCGGGGTTAACAGTGAAAGGCGCGACGACTGGTACGTAACAAGTAAGTCGATAGCCATGATATGACAGTATCCAATAAATCATATACTGCCTTACGGGCTAACCCCAGGCAGAGGGGTAACACGCCCCCTGTTGGATTGCGATGCTCAAAAAGCCTCCATAAGCATATCTTGTTTATGAGCATACCGCCTTGAAATGCTGATGACGCCATAGAATTACGGCAAATTAATTAAGTGACTGTTCCAAAATTGTTGAGGAAGTGCAACCTCGTACCTCGAGTCCTGGCTTTAGATTATCACTACTTGATGTTTTTCTCATACTCAGTCTAGTACCCATTCATACTTCTGGATCAGTCCTTAATTAAGTAAATCATTTTTCGCAATAGAATAAATTAAACTGCCATTAGTGAGCATTATTATAACAAATAGTACTAAACGTCTATTCTTCCCTATCTACGTCCATGAGCTAGGCTACGTCACGATATCTGTGCCAACAGCAGTGCTACTTGCAGTAATCAGTGAACAGTCACGATGAGGCGATATTGGAGCGGGTGTTGGATGTTGATGGTCAAGGCTCAGTAACTGGTGGCCACCTTTCTGTTGCAAAATTTATTTAATTAAATCTAAAGGTTATCTTGCGGTCCTCGGCGCCATTCCAGTACCTGCACCAGCGAGAGTTTTAATCGGCTGAATGGACCATCGTGCTGTGATACTCTCTAGATAGGATATTGATTCTTGGGAATAGCGCCCGTGACAAAAATAATGGGGGGTTTAATACTGTTTATTTGTAAAGAATCGAGACGTGGCATCGTTGGTGGAACTAGAATAGCAAGGTTATATATTAATGTGCAACTTGTTTAATTATACCATGGCTAAGCGCCCATATTCCGGAATAACCTTAGTGGGGCGCAGAGGTTGTCTGCCTTGTTCACTTGCCAAGGATTGGGCTCAATTTTGCTGTACAGGTGACTCGGGTGGCGAACATACGCATGCGAACTCGATGTTGCACTCAATCTCCGATGGAGAGTTGGTGGCGTTTCTGTCATCCGCGTTTTTGGCGCTTCGATATATAATATGAGCAAGAAGCCAGTGAGCTCTTGATCCAACCCTCCTCTCTATAATTATTTTGCGATTAAAACTGTGACAGAACTATGATTGGTAAGCAACGACGTCATTCCATCTCCGCGGCATTGAAGCCTTAGATCCCACTAAGCTTCTATCATTTGAAACTCGCGCCCGAGCTACATACGCCATCGTTAGCTAATCTTTTCCGCGTAAGCAGCCTACCCAGCCTTTCGCAAACAGGTCCGCCGCACTTGGTCAGGTAGAAACTCCGGCCGAAGGGTCAACCGCATCTCCAGCGACCATGAAGCCGCCAACCCTGGGCTCTACTACGAGGGATCCCCGCTGCTTAACGTACCACCCGTGGATGAGGAGCGCCATGGATTCATAAGGCACTTATTTGATGGCGCAAGCACGCCTTGGCAAAGACAGTCATAATCGTCTGATCAAATGGCCAGCAAATACTTTCCATATCACTAAAGTTACGCTAATGAGCAGTAAGCATGTCCCTGTTGATTGATTGAACTACGACTGAACTGACGCAATAGACTACGCCAACGCCCTTCTCCCATTCGTGCCATTGGGTATCATTGCCGGCGTGCTTGGTTGGAGCCCTGCGGCTGTGTTCTCGCTGAACTTCATCGCCATTATTCCCCTGGCAGCGGTGTTATCCTTTGCTACGGAAGAGATTTTTATCCCAGTTTGCGAGACATTAGGAGGGCTGCTGAATGCCACTTTTGGCAACGCAGTTGAGCTTATCGTGAGAATTGTCGCCCTAAAGAAAAACCAAATCGAAGTCGTGCAGTCGTCAATGCTTGGTTCCATTCTATCCAATCTTCTTCTTGTCATGGGCAGTAGCTTTCTTCTCGGCGGCCTTGTTAACATGAAGGATGACTCAGGCAGCGACACCGAGCAGACCTTCACCAGTGCGATGGCACAAACGACATGCTCCTTGTTAGCGCTGTCAGCCGCCTCAATGATCATTCCCGTTACTGTGAGCAGCCTCCCAGAGCCCAGTGCTCAAAGACTTGTGGTACAATAAGCATCAGGAAGAATACCAATGTCAACATGTAGCTCTACAGCATCCTTGACAGCTCGGATCAGCATGGTAAAACCGAATCCATCCTTTGGCACTCACGCGGGACAGCCATCATCCTTCTTATCCTGTACGCCCTGTATCTGTGCTTCCAGCTGCGGACGCACAAGAATCTATTCAGCGAGGGGAGCGGTGGAACTTCCTCCCTTGACGAGGAAGGGGACGAGCCTGAATCAGTAATGAGTCCTTGGTCTGCTACAGCGGTATTGGTTGCTGTGACCGTTGTTATCTCCTTCTGTGCAGATTACTTGGTTGGCAGTATCGACAGCATCGCCAAAGACGCGCATACTAGCAAGAGCTTTATTGGCTTGATCTTGATCCCCATTGTCGGCAACGCAGCCGAGCACGCCACGGCGTGTGTGATGGCTGTAAGGAATAAGATGGATTTGGTGAGTGGCAGCCTGCTTCTTTACTTGGTTGTTTTATTGCGAACTGGCTGGTCACGTGGAAGCAAGGCCACGGGTGTTGCAATCGGATCCAGCATCCAGATTGCGCTGCTGGTTACGCCGTTGCTGGTTGTTTTGGGTTGGCCAATAAATGTGCCGATGGGTCTGAATTTCAATATTCGTGAGTTATCATGAGCACATAAGCAACTTTTAACACGCTTGCTGATGTTTGGGGCAGTTGAGACAGTTATCTTCGCTGTATCTGTTTTAGTCGTGACGGGCACGGTGCAGGATGGGAAATCTAACTATTTGGAGGGAGCCATGATGAGTTTAAGTTCCCCTGGTCTTTTATACATACAGCGTACTAATCAGGCTACAGCTTGTGGGACTCTATATTATCATCGCTTTGACATTCTGGGCTATCCCTACTGGAGTTTTTGGAAAAGCTACGGGCTGATTGCCAGGTTGCCATTATTATGCCCTGTGCAACTCTTTTTGGCTATCTATACCTTGTTGGTCGATCTATCGGGGAGTACGGGAGATATCGATGGGCTTTGCGAGGACTCAGTCGATGGCTAAGGCCAGGAGGATCTAGCCGACCACTTATAGGAAATTGGAGGTTAACCTCTATACAAAGTGGGAGAACTTGCTCATCATATTCGATAACCTCATTTCAACCTACCACTGTAATGAGAACGAATTATGTCGGCTACTTTTTGCAAAACGTCCAAACAATCTCAACCAGACTGCTTCTTGTCCTCTTTTCATCAAAGACCTGGCCGTGATCCAGATCTTGAAACCAGATCACGTCCAATCTATCACCTTTCTGCCCGAGATCCCTTAAGTCCGTAGTTTCTAAGGTCCAATTGTCTGACCCTAGCAAATATGCCCGAATTGCTCCCGCGTCGATCACACTGTCTCTACCGGCCAAGACCACAGTCACGGGATGATCTCGGATGTCCTCCTTCCACAATAAGTTATCAGCCCAGAAGAAACGGCGGAATAGCGTATGAGCTATGCCTATATCCTTGGAACCAAAGTAGGAGAGTAGATACTCATTAGGTTGACTTGGCCGTCTACATATCTAAAGCATTAGAGTTTAGTCAGTGTCATCTGTCTATTTGGGGACAGAGCTGGCATACAAAATTATAGGCCACATCAGGTAGATGAAGTAGAAAAGACACGGGGTCAATAAACAATGCGGGGCCAATATGCTGTGAGATCTCCGGGCTACGAAGGAGTTGCGCGGCAACCACGCTTCCGTATCTTTCCACCGTCAATGTCAAATGGGTAAGGGAGTGGAGTCACTTCAGGAGTGGTACTTACGAATGTGATGCCAAGACACACTTTTTCCACCCATGTGCGGTCAATATGCGCCGAATCTCATCGCACATTTCGTCTTTCAACATTGCCTCGTATGTTATCCTAGAGCTTACCGACATAATTTCTATAGCGATGATGCCAACCTGCCCATCTGAAGAATTCTCGTCGACATGGGCATTGATGTCGGCTAAGAAGTTTATGTATGGGTAAAGCCCCACGCCGATGCCGTGAATGAATAGAATAGGCAGCCTTATCTTGGACGCATGTGGACGGTGCCAGTAAGTAAGGCTGTTCGCATGGGAGGTGCAGGTCGCAAATAGAGTGAAAAGACGTAGGGGAAAGGTGGTGAAAAACTGCGGAAACGACGTGCGATGAAAGTTGAACGAGTGGTATCGTAAAGAGATAGACGCTATGGTGTCGACAACAAATACGCACTAGAGGGTAGTACGAACAGAGTTAGCAACCTGGGGTACATGAACCAGTACTTGGGCGTATAGTCATGTGAGTAACTTACTAGATACCACGTTAAGCTTCGATGCAACATCTCTACCTTCTCGAGAGTCAACCGGAGGCATTTGGCGTTTCCGCGGCCAGGCTCTAGCTTCTTGCCCAGCAGCTTCTCTATCTCTTGGGTATACTCTTCTAATTCCTCGTCATAGGCCGAGTCATGGTCTCCTGTGTTCAAGAATGCCCACCGGAAGAAGTCCTTGACATTATCGCGCTTAATCTCGGAAACTGGCGCATTCCGGAACCATTTTCTTAGGTACTGAGCCGGGTTGGGAATATTATTGTGGCATCTTAGGAACAACTTCCGACGATCGGCGCGGCAGGGTGGGACGGGGTGTTTTGTGGCCCTCTGGAGGTATTTGTTCAACGGTAGGTAGACAGCCAGATAGAAAAGAGCCTCCAGAGCGAGCCAAGCCTGTAGTACTCGCGGGAGCTGAAATGGAAGGCGGGCTAGCAGGCTGACTAATGAATAAGCAACGCTGAGTGGTGCGATAAGGTGTAAGAGAAATATGGATGCGCGAATGAAGATGTAGTCCCATAGCGATGTTCCCGCCATGGTAGCGGAGATATATCGTTAGGCAGCGTCACGGGGAAAATGTATGTTTTAATGTTCTAGCTTAGGCGGTTATTGTTTCTATGGAGTGTAGAATTGTGATGTTTATGCTAAAAACATCCGTATCTTGATAATTTTTTAGCGTCGTAGTAGTATTATTTTTTGTTGAGTTCAGTCAAGTCGGTTTGTTGGGACCTTGCACTTGACGTTACATCACTTACAAATGCCTTGTTTAAGCACGTGCTAAACCTAGCATGTGAAAGAAATGATGAGTTTGCCGAGGACGCAGTAGCATTTTCTAACTATTCTGGCTTGATCCTGACCACGGCATGTCATCACGATAAAGAATTATTTGAGGCTGCGATACAAGTAGATCCGTATTGCGTACGTAAATTACGAAAAGTAATCTGGGGGTTTAAGCTGAGCCATCTCTCGGGGTATAACTTGGAAGCGGGTAGGAGCTTGATCATTTATTTGCCACTTTTCATATCTCAACCCCAAGTAAGTTCTGACATGTGTTAGACTAGGTGTCTAAGAAGCAGTGTAAGTTTGATTTCAACTTTAAGCACTTCTTAAATTTCTAACCTAGGTTCCTGGCATTATTGGTAAGATGTCTCTGCTATGCATTCGAGCAGTTGGGCGGCAGGGCGTGGAGAACTACTTGGATTTTCGACCCATCATTTTGAAACAGAGGGCATCAGGTGATAAAGCATAAAGGAACTTGAATATAGGATTGATTCTACGCCGGTTATGCGATCATTTACTATACGAGTGATAGTACAGCTCCCTCCATCTTGACTCGGTGAATCTATTTGAGTGCCTTTTTGATGGCCCTTCATCGGTAATGACTGTCATCATCTCTCAGGAGAATGAGACACTGAGTTGGAGCTTGGAAACATAGCCAAAGCCAGGATATCTGTAACATATAGTAGCTATGTCGATTGTAAACATCATGACTTTGTGTAAGTTGTGATTTCCTATTGCGATGAAAGTGCGCTAGGGTTCTCGGTATATTGAACTCTCTCTTGTAACAGATGGGCATCCTTTGATGCTATTAAGTTTTTGTTTCTGAACCAGGCTGGTCGGCTACCTAAGTCATGACCGCCCACATCTAGACGTTATGTTCCTGCTTTGTTTCACGACCCTCGTTCTCTCGCTGGGCTTCCGTCTCTTGTTTAAGGTGGCTGTGGGCAGTAAGCTTTAGCTCGCCAGTTTTCTTCTCAGCTGTAAAACACTGATCGGCACTTTCATCGAGATTGCTAGAGCCTGGTACTGAACATGTAGGGATCGATATATCCCGTCGAATGGGGTGTTCGCTACCAGTTGCGACAGTACCAATATCAGAAGGCCTGTGAGCTTGCATGAGGGCAAAATCACCCGAATCGAAATATTTCCTCCCCTTCCATTGAATATTCAGTCAGCTTGATCCTTACTGGTTATAGACAGAATATTTCTACTAACTTCTAACTGGTGATGAAGAAGCTTCCCTCTGCTAGGAACTATTCCATATCGACTTAAGAGATGCTTGTTCTTCTCTGTATTGAGCTCAGAGGTTTTTGGCTGATCCATGATAGCAATCTGGAATTATGGATAAGCGAGTGGTTGAAATAGGGAACTGGGTAAAGTATTTTTCATTCTCGGATGCTATTAGTATAGTAATCATCAAAAACCATTTTTTTTGAAAATAGAGGGGTCGGTGTTAGACCCTGTACTTGAGAGCAGGTGACGTAGTGCGAACATCAAAGCATGTGTCAATTACATACCATGTGTTTTATTGTAGGGTACTAGCTCCTTACGCACCGTCACCCTGATGTCAACCTGCTTTTCGAATCTTGATGCTAAAGTCACATGCCAGTACGGTTCTCCGGTACAGTGCTTGGAATCCTAAGATCTTCCGGTTTTCCGAAGCTTATGCTGGATTAAATAGTTTGATCTGTCTCTGATCGATAATGCGTTACAATTGTTGTTTATATTGCGCAGTAATGCTAAGTGGAACATTTGTAGTTATTGAACTTGTTGTTAACCATTGAGAGGAGAGTTCTTCTAGGGTTTATATCTCTAGATGATTTCATCTAGGACTTTGAAGTCTAAATCTAGGACTCTCAGACTAACAGTCTGAATCCTGAAGGGAAGGGGAATTCTCGGATTCTCTAACAATAATAAAAGTTGTTTAGCGAAATTATGTCATTTTCTAAGGTATAATATGAATATGTGAAGATTGAAAAGCTTCCTTAAGAGTTTTTGTCGCTCAACAACGTTTGCGCTTCAATCCCACTGTACCTCCAGCAGCACCTTGATTGAAGTCATCTGATGCGACCGGAGTCCGTAAAGGCCCTGGAAATGATAAATCTGCGGGTGAAGACGTCAAAGTCTTAGGGCGTGCGCTCACTTGGCAATCGACATAACGGCTTCTCTGGCCACCTGAATGGTTGCTTGCAAGATCAACCTGCTCGAGAGATAATCCGGTAGATAATCCCTTGTCGAAAAGTGCTGTCTCGTTGAGTGTGTTCTTAATCCTGCATTCAACCGTTGTAAATGTATCGTAATCTGATATCCTCGACATACCATCACCAGAACCCACTGCGGCTCCCCCGTGGCCAACGTAGGGGCTGTGTTCCTGGGGTCGAGTATGCTTAATTCCCAGTTCTGAAAATGAGGATAATACAGCAGGACGCGTAGAATCGAAAGGTTTATCCGCCTTCAGGGGTTGATCTTTCGCCGCAAGGCGGCCAAGCACCATCGACGACGACTGTAAAGTCTGCCTCCCAGTGCCAAAGGTCTTGTTAATCTTGGTGCGCTTGCACCGATTTTTCGGTAAAGGGGATGTGGGAAAAGTGTGAGTGGCAGCAAGGGCGGAATCTTGACACAACGGATGCCAAATGTGGTCGGTGGGAAGGTAAGAAGCGAAGTATCGAACGAGGGAGTCCAAAGAGTTTGTACGGAAGAGCTGGACTGCATGTTCCCACTGAGGCATCTTGATGAGGTTTGGGTTTCCAATGATTTCAACGCTTGCAGATTCAAGAGACTTATTTAATTCGCGGAGACGTTGTTGTCTGCGATGGCTGGCTAAATGGTGAAATTCGGCTGTCGACTGCGCTTCGTAGGAGATTTCGGAGATATCGTGATAAAAGGCTTCAGTGTCTTGAATGGGGGCCTGGTAGGTGTTGTACTGGTCGTGAAGCTTGGTGACAAAATCCTCTGTTTTCATGCCGAATTTCCAGGCTGGCCATGTCCATAATGGGTCGTCCATTTTATCGATATAATCCTCTTTAAATTAATGATAACTGCGGCAGATCGAAGTTAGAACTTAGAAGTGGAATAGTAGAGAGACGCACTCTTGGCTTTAGAACCGGATATCTCGAGGACCCTGTATTTTGTGGCAGGTCAGCACTAACGCTACCGGTAAAAAAAATCTTGGCGCCTGACATCTCAAAGGAAAAGGGGGGTGGAAACCACCCATGTGCGCCAGTTTTAATCAGGGTTTTCACCACACACTTCTGCCTGGCCGCTAGATGGTGGTGGGTAACAGGGTGCGGAGCGTTGTCCTTGGCCCCGGTGCGAGATATTGTAAGCTAAATATCTCTTTGGCTGCTAGAAATCTCCACTGTGATCACGACAGGGGTCTTGAGCCAATTAAAATGGGCCAAATAAAAGGTACTTCTTTTTCCTTGTAAATTGGCCTGCGAGAAAAGTCCCAGCAATTCTGGTTGTTACAAATCGTTATCGCATGCACGGATGGAGAGTCACGATCAAATGAGCACTTGATTTTCTATCTAAAAGAGCGACGAGAGTCGGTCTCTTATACCCATGCTCAACCTGCCGATCGTCTAGGCAGCAGGATGCTGCCTGTGGTTTGGAATTCATGGCAACCGTGAAGTTATTAATGATGGCCGTGATCCTTGCCCTTGACAGCTTCTAGCGCAGGTTAGAAGCAACCTCCGGCGAACTCCCTCCCCGTCGCCTTCAAATCGTGCTAGCAATACAAGCCGCGATACCCGTATATCAATTCAAACTCTTCAATCACCTGGTTGGACCTATCAACGAATAGCTAAGCCTCTAAGCCTTACGCCACGGCAAGTCCAGCATGCAGTTACAACCTAAGCTACACCTCGCCACTCGACTGGCCGCCCTCCTCTGCTTACAGAGGCCCGGGTTGAAAATTTCATTGAGTTCTTAAGTGCCTCCCGATATACTCGACGGAAGGCTTACTGGCGGCTGCCACAGGCACTAGGCTAGGACTGCTCTGTCGATACTATCAAAGGCGCCCTTGATGGGGTCGGATTTAAGAGATATATTGCGCGTCGAAAACCACCAATAACGGAGCCAACACGGTAGAAACGGCTTGCCTTTACTAAGCATTGTTTTGACTTGTCTCTTGACCATTGGAAAGCTATTTTAAGGTCCGACGAGACCTGGGTAACTGGGGAAGGCATACACGAATATGGGTTACTTGCAGGCCCGGTGAAGAGCTTGAACCGACCCGTACCATTGAGAACCATCAGCGTAAAAAGTGATGGATGTTCTGGGCTTTTTTCTCTGGGCCTACAGGCAAGGAAGGCTGGAGTCTTTTGGGACAAAGATTGGGGTCAATCCGGGCTTCAAGCTATATTGGGGCATATCGTCCCTATTATATGTGGTCGGCGTGTTTAAATGAGCAGATTGAGCTTAATTAAAAGAGGAAAATACTAGAGTTAACAACGGAAGCTATCGACAAGATGACATCCACATCCCAGTCACCAATGGATCGGAATAGTCCTTGATCCGTTAAACCACAGATCTCATCATGGCATGGGCTGTATCCGGATCGTATGCATATCTTTATGCAAGATAATGTCGCTGAGCATACTGCAACAGAGACGATCGCTGATCTCAAAGCTCGAGGGACCAAGATAATAGCCTGGCCACCCTTTTCACCAGATTTAAACCAATTGAGACTGTACGGAATGAGATGCAGGAATATTGAGCGACACTTCCTAGAAGATCAATCGTATGACCAATTACGAGCCGCAGTTAAGAAAGCTTGGGAATCAATTGATGATAACTTCTTAGTACAGCTACTAGAGTCAACGAAGCACCGTTGCCAAGCTGTTATTGAAGCTAATGGAATGCATACTCGATTCTAGATGACTATAGCTAATTTTGCAAGTACATGCATCAGGAGCCAACAAAGCAACCCCTCTGGCCCCTGCTCTTGTGTGGGGCGAGCTGATGTTAGATTGGCAGCTGGGAATAGGCTCCATTTTCCTTTAGCACAATATTATTCTTGCATCCAGAAAAGGTGAGAGGATTGAAACAACCCCTCCTTGACAGACTGGTCAGAGAATCAAGTCGACAATCAATTACATCACCACATTCTGGTTCACGCTTTGATACACTCACCCCATCGTACTTGTGCGTATCTAACAGCTAACATACTTTTATTTTATTCATAATATTGGCGAAGCGCGGGGCAAATCAGGATATAAGTGAGGTGGCCAGAGCCCTTATTGTTCGCGAGGTAGAGACTGCAAGGCCATACTGTGACGTAGCTGCGAGGCTCGTTGCTTACCTGGCACTGTCTTCGATACTTATTAGCGCTGGACAACTCAACGAACTATAGACAAAAAAGCCAAAATCTGGGCGTCCTCGAAAACTCAAGGTTCAGCAGATTCGGTACGTATTAGTTTCACTTAAACTGGACCGCAGGATTACATGTGAATCGCTTGTCAATCTGATGGGTGGCCAGGTCTCCCGAAATACTATTCGCCGAGTTATACGATTCCATTACAGTCGCAAATGGAGAGCAATGCAGCGGATACCACTACCAAAAGATATAGCTCGTCAGCGACTTTCATTGTGTCAAGGTTGGAAGGAAGATATTGAAGAATTGATGGAAGTATATTATTTTGAAGTTTGGGGCTGGATGCAGCTCAGGGATCTTTCACCAGACTAATGACATCTTTAGATCATTTTCTCTACTCGGGTAGGGCCTTGAGACCGGCCCCCCTTAGCCTAACCTATTCCACACGTGGAGCCTGAGGGTCAGGCACGGGGGGTACGGTGACTAGGCAAAGGGTCGGTTGACGAGGGAAAATAAGCTACATTCAATTTATATGTGCCCCCACTAAATTTACAAGTAGCTTTATTTTCTGGTTAACTTCATGATTGTGACCGGACCAACCCCTCCATTTGCAACCCCCACCAAAAATGCATATCGCCAAAACACCAAGCAACCACTATTACAACTATTCGGTATTTTCTTCATCCTTTAGGAAAAAAAATTCGCCCTGACTGACTTCAATAGTATCCCCAATTAATAGATTATCGTCATCTTCATCATCTTCATTATCTTCATCAATTTCCTCATCATCTTCAACAATTTCCAAGCTGTCAGTTTCTAATGACATTTTCTTCTGATTGGAGCGGCGTTTTTCCTCGTCTGGGATAATAAATTCTAACACTTCCTTTACGATATTGAAGTCATAGTTAAATGGAAGAAGGAAAGGAGGATTCTAATGAAAATAGAAGACCTTGGGGACTTCCTGACTTCCTAATTCCTTTGCATTATTTGCTTTTTTCTTGGAATCCTTGCTTTTAGTAAGAAGCTTGCAGTGAAGCCGGTATCTTGACCCTATTACCGCCGTAGCCCGGCTACAATCTTAGTGTTGTTTTTTAATGTAAAATTCCCTGGCTGTGAATAGCTTTCTTTTCTGAGAATAAGCCGGCTGGCTGCTGTATAGATTAGCAACCCGTAGATCTTTTAAAGAAGCCCTAAGCATCTTCCTAACCGCTACAATCCATCGCCGTAGATACCTGACTTCATCCCTGACTTCCTTGGTGTGAAGACAAGCTTCCTCGGCCGCTTGACCGGCCAAGCGGTTATGCTGATCCTTTGCGACGCGAAGTCTGGCATCATATATAGTAATTGGGCCGTAATTTGCCAGTATTGTAGTCCCCTGATCCCTAGCGGACCTCTTTAGATTCTTCTCCTTGAGACGGCGCATTTCCTGAGTCGCAGTAATGCCATTGACTGCGAGAGTTGTGTGTGCTTTCCGCACCTTTTCATTAACATGTGACACTGAGGGAGTCAGAGGTGTGCCCGAGGCTATTGAGCATTCGATCCTGAGGGCTACATATTCCTCGTACTGACGAATTTGCCGCATCTTGAGCTGGGGGGTGTTCATTTCGATCCAGTTGAGGCGAGGAGGCGGCGTTGACATCAATCGAATCTCCTGATCGCGACGATTCGAATGGTGTAGCTCACGAGGCGGTGTGACATCTCCTTCCTCACTCATTTCGGAGTTGTTATCGCTGCTGTGGGTGGAAGAGGACCCTCGCGAGATATAGCCGGGTAACGACTCCTCAGCTACCTCCAAAGATAGTGATGATAGGGGATTTATCATACGGGCTAGTACGACTTCAGGATCAAAGGGATAGATGCCGGTCTTTTGCCAAGATGAGATGATAGTGCTTCTCTTAGTAGTGCGAGTGTGTACCTCCTGTAAATAGAACAAGAAGTCAGCTTTATTGAAGTCTGTAGCGCCATCTGCAATCTCACGAAGAAGGATTTCCTGATGCCAATGCTTGTACACACAGAATAGCCCCACATCTAGCGGCTAAAGGATATGTGTCAAGTGAGGCGGAAAGGGGAACAATACCACGCCTGCATCTTGGGCTTTTTGGAAAATCTCTTTGGTAAAATGATTCTCACAGCCATCTAGTAATAGTGTTCTTTTTCCCGGAATTTTTTGAGGTCGGGTTCGTTATTCAAAGTGGTTGAAGAATTCTATCGCGGCGATATTATCGATATAGCCTTTTGGTGTTGTGACGATCGTTGTGCCCGCTTCAAGGCGGTTGTCAACCCACCGAGACGGAAGCTGTATGCCCGGCATGATAATAAAGGGTGGAATAACCCGTCCTTTTGCTGATATTGACTCAATGATAGTGACGCTTATTGTCTCGTGTGCATCAGTCAAGATAGGCTTCTTAATTATATTAAAAGTCCAGAGGAAAATCCCGTTTTTTAGATAACCGATCTGGAAGCCTGTCTTATCGATGTTCCACACATCCTCGTAATCTATGCCTTTCTCCGTATATTGATGCCACTTGTGAAACCACTCTTCGACATTGGCACGGTCTGCCATCGCCTTTCTTTGTGCTGCGAGGGTTGAACTCTTCTTTCTATGAAGAATAGAGGAATATCTTCTTAGAAATCTTCGTGCCCAGAATCTAGAAGCTGTTGGAGGTCGGTCTATAGCTTTTAGAACGGAATTGGCATACTGTCGAAGAGTACGCATCTGTATATGATGTCCCTGAGTGACGCGGCGCCAGCACCAAGCTAGGATCGCCTTCTCTTCTTCCGGCGAAAAAAGCGTGAAGTTGCCGCCATTTTGAGGGACAGGATGTTTTCCTTTTTGTCGAGAAAGCAACCTTTTATATGGTACCGCCCATGCCTTGCTAGCTTTAACGGCTGAGGAGTAAAATCCTTCCCTTAGAAGCTCGACAGCCGCGACAGTACGCGTCTCAAGGTTATGATCTGAATATCGCGAGACAATGGGCTTTCCGGTCGCGGAATCGATCCACCTTTGAACTGCTGAAAGAGCTGGTTGAGGGCTTTCGAATGATATACTCATCGACTTAATTGAATAAAAAATGCAATTATCATGAATAAATAAAGTATTTACCTTGTTGGTGTTGAGGATATTGAGTGGTGATTTCGTTGTGACGTTTGTAAGGGGTAATGACATATCGCGGGCATCATCAGTGCAGTAAAGAGGGACAATTCAACTAAAGGTGCGACTTATTTTTTTGGTGGGGCTACATACAAAAATAAGGTACCTAAATTATTTCCCTGTCACCCGCCCCTTTGCCTAGTCAGTCTACCCCCCGTGCTTGACGCACGGGCACCTACGGTGGAAAGGAAAGCACAGGGGGTCGGTCTCTAGACCCTACCCGAGTAGAGAAAAGGAGCGTAAAAT
>JAADJG010000403.1:0-44179 GCA_012932025.1 Fusarium austroafricanum | reverse complement strand
GGTTATTAATATGATAGGTACCCATAGGTATTTTAAACACTAACCACAGGTGTATTAAAGAATACCCCGGACATCTAGAGCCCGTCGGCCCTAAGCACTTAGGTAGGTTATCCTAATCTCAATACCTCAGCGTCTCTGCCTTCTCAACATACCACGACAAATCGCTCTCCGGATCCATCTCAAAAGCCGTAAACCCATTCCCCATAAACCGAAACGGATTCTCAGTCCTATACACAATGTCAAAGTCCTCCGCCCGAATATCACTCAACATCCGATTGAACAAATGCGCACTTCCCCCAAACAACGCTGTAACGCGTCCGTCTACTTTACCTCTCTTATACCAACTCGTACATCCACCGCTCCAGACAAGAGTCTTGTGCACTTGATCGCAGTACTTTATGAATGCATCAACCTTTGACTGTTTGGGAACCACGTATTTTATGTCTTCTGTGGAGAGCTTTTTGATCCACTTGACGAAGTAGTCGCCGGTCCAATTAAGAGACTCGACGAGCGAGCCATGGCCGCCGAGACAGTTGGGGCCCATCATCATGAAGTAGTTGGGCATAGAGGGGACGGCGACTGAAACGTATGCCTCGGGATCTTCTTTCCATTGCTCGCGCAGGTCGATGTTGTTTAGACCAACGATGGGGTAGCGAGGACGGAAAGACACGTCGAAGCCAGTTGCATATATGACTAGAATACGAGTCAGCCTTCGTATCAATCATGAGGGAGCGGTGTTTACTTACTGACGTCGACCTCGTGCTCCTTACCATCAGCAGTCCTCAGACCTTTCTTCGTGATCTGCGTAATCGCACTATCCGTCAAATGACAATTCGGCTTCAAAAACGACTCCAAATACCCCGGACCAGGCGTAATTCTCCGACACCCAAGCTCCCACTTCGGAATCAGCTTCTCACACAGAACAGGATCATGTTCAAGTTTCTCCGCCATTTGCTCCGCCGCCATCTTCATCCCCCGCTCATTATTCTCGCCCTTGCGAAAGATATAAAAGCTCTTATTTGTCCTTGAAATAATTCCCTTGCGATGCTGAAGATGAAGTTCTGGGTCTTGAAAGCGCTGCTTGTCTTGTTCTGAGTAGCGAGGATTTGGGTCATCGTCTTCTCTGCCGAGGTGCTTTGAGGGCGGTGCGCGGTAGAAGACCCATGCTGGACCGCGGACAAAGTTTGTGACGGTTGTGCCAGGGAGTTTTGCCATTTGAGGAACGATTTGGATTCCAGATGAGCCATTGCCTATGACGGCGATGCGTTTGTTGGAGTAGTCGTAGTTGTGGTCCCAGCTGGCTGAATGCGTGGTGTGGCCTTCGAAGTCCTTGAGACCAGGAATCTTTGGCCATGATTCGTGCCTTGTGAAGTTAGCATTGTAGGTCAAGGGAGTAAAGTTGACACTTACACGAGTACTCCTTGAGCTGAAATTAGGACATGACAGTACTCTTCCCTCTGAACGCCCTTGTGTTCAACAGTGACCTTCCATTGACCTAGATCATCTAGCCACTCAGCCCCAACAACGCGAGTGTTGAGCTTCAAATCACGATCAAGATTCCACTTCTTAACAGTTGCTTTCATATACGCAAGAATATCTCCTCCACTGGCGTAGAACCTCTCCCAATTAGGGTTAGGATCAAACGGGAAAGCCTGCACAATCAGCACAAATTCTTCACCACCACAATAGTAAACTCACATAAATATGACTCGGCACATCGCACTGAACACCAGGGTAGTTATTAGCCAACCAAGTCCCGCCAATATCACTTCTCGCTTCAAAGATAGTGTGATCCACGATGTCTTCCATCTCAGGGAAGCGATGCTGGAACTTATGCGCCATCAGAAGACCAGAGAAACCAGCACCGATGGTGAAGACTTTGATCTTGCGGGGTGTGTACGCATACTCTTGGCTGAGTGTGAAAGGATCTGCAGTATGGCCGTTGGTATGGCCGTTGAGGCCATTCTTGATGTCATCTAGCTTTGTAACGAGCTCTGGGAGTTCGGTTGCTGGCATTGAGGACAAGTCCTCAGCGGGTTGAGCCTTGGTCTCTGGGGACTCAAAGGCAGGCATTGTGACAGCGTGTGAGGTGTTGGTAGAGGTTGAGTCCGTGTTATGACACCCTTGAGATGGATTGGCGTCTTCTCGTGTGGTATAAGTCATATGTGTTTGTGTTGAAGTATTCACCTGCTTTTGTAATAGGTAAAATACTTGGCCATCTACAGAGCACTGTCTAGTTGATCTCCTCCCCAATGCCCTCCGGCAAACCTTGTGTCAGGCCATTTGGTCAGTACGTCCCACAGCCTCAGTTCTCATTGCCGAGCATCACTGTATCTAGTCTAGATGGCAATGTTGTCAGTGTTGCTTGGTGTTCCGGTTATCCCAATTTGGATTACCGATTGCTGGTCTAGTATCCGACGCTGAATGCGGGGTTGACAGCGATATCGCAAGTACCCGAGCCGAACATGGCAATGAGACTACATCTGCTTGCCTGGGAAATAAAGAGAGTAACTCAGTGATATTGTATTAGGTTTAAACTTTCTGTTAAAGCTCTTTCGACCTAGGTTTTGACGTTATTCCCCCATCAGTTCTCACCCAAGCCCAACACTCAGCACAAACCACTGCAACACTTACACCATGTCTCTAAATCGCTACTCATACACTGGTCCAATTGACCACACAATCCCCCCTCAACTTGATAACATCCGCGGTAAATCAGTCATCATCACAGGAGGCGCCAATGGCATGGGCGAAGCTTTTGTTCGAGACTTCGTTGCTGCTGGCGCCTTTGTGACCTTCGCAGACGTCAACGAACGCGGCAAAGAAATCGAAGCAGAACTGAATGCAAATGGCCAATCATGTGTTTTTGTGAAATGCGATATTCGAGATTGGGATCAACAAAAAGCCATGTTTGAAACAGCGAAGAACAAAAGTCCTAGTAAGAGTGTTGACGTTGTCATTGCGAATGCCGGTATCAGTCGGAGTTCTGGGGATAGCTTGTGGGTGTTGGATGGTAAGTGACAATGCATATTACTGTGAGACAGAAGAAATATTGACAGGAGTAATTCAGACCCCGAGGGGGAGCCGACAAAGCCTGACCTTAACATCGTTCGGGTCAACATAGACGGAACATTCTATACGTGGAAACTTGCAGTGCACTATTTTCGCAAGCAGCCTGTAAACGAAGAACGAGATCGCTGCTTTATCATTACCGGTAGTATGGTAGCATGGATAGACTCTCCAGTAAGACTCCCTCAAGTCCTCCAGAATTATACTAATATTCACGTCGCAGGGAAACTGGGAGTACACAGCAACGAAGTATGGACTCCGTGGCTTCATGAGAACTGCTCGAAGGAACAGCCATGAGCAGTCAATTCGCATAAACTACGTCGCGCCATGCTGGATCAAGAGTGCCATCCGAACAGCAGAGTACGAGAAGTGGCTTATTGACCATGGGGTTGAGTTCGGCGAGCAGAAAGATGTTTCAAGCTGTATGTTGAGAATCGCGACTGATAGGAGCATCAATGGTGAGTATACAAAGCATCGCTCAAGTGATCAACGTGCTGATAAATCGCAGGCCGGTCTTTGATGATTACACCTCGGTCAGTTGCAAAGGAAGGATTTGTGGATATTGATCGAGAGGACTATAAGGACACGCCTGAAGATGAGTATCTGAAAAAGGTACAAGCGTCTCAATTGGTTATTATTGAAGACAAGTGGCGTGATGACTATAAAGTGCGAGTATATAAAGACTAGATAATTATAATTAGTTTTGCTTTGCTTTATCGTACCATCTATCACTA
The DNA here is from genome assembly GCA_012932025.1 of Fusarium austroafricanum. NCBI lineage: Eukaryota > Fungi > Ascomycota > Sordariomycetes > Hypocreales > Nectriaceae > Fusarium > Fusarium austroafricanum. The sequence continues at coordinate 40,376 of JAADJG010000403.1, read as the reverse complement.
CATAGTCTCAAAGTTGATGTTGGAAAAGTCAAAGTTGTAATCGATAAACGGCTCCAACAAGTCGTTATACCGATTAAGCAAGCCCTCATGAAACACAGCATTCTCCGGTGACGGTAAAGCAGTCGCTGTGGTTCCAAACTCATCATCAGCAAGTAAACAGTCTGCAATCCGACTAGTCGACCTCGTCACGAATGGAAATAAAAGCTTCCAGTCAAAGTCACTCGAAGCGCTCGTGTCTCGGCCATCACTGGCAGCCGTCGTCTTTGCTCTGCCGGGATGCATCATAGTACGAGGCAATGCGCGAAGTCGTTCAAAGCCTTGTCGTATAACATTCGCAGAAGCCCACATTTGTTGTAGTTGGCCGACTGCTTGGTCCAGAATGTCCAATCCTTCCTCTGCTTCTTGGGAAAATTGTTTGATGCGACTTGCTTGGAGAAGAGCGATGAAAGCAGTGCCGCAATACCAACAGGTGATGGCCATAAGGAATCGTGCATTTCCACGCGATAAAATGTCTCTGAGAATCCGTGCGATACACGAAGCAGCTAATATTGCGGGTGGTAAGGCTTGGGGAAGATCGGGTGTTGTTCGCTGAAGATGCATCACAATAATAGTGGTGAGGTATGGTAGGTGTAGTTGATGCACATCTCGATCAAAGCCCTCTGTGCGACTTGAGCCAATGGGCAACTGAAGATCCGGAGGTAAGTATTGGATCCATGCCACAAGTTCTTGCCTCAGCTCGGTGGGAAATGTTGTCTCGTTGGAGGGTGAGTCAACGGACTTGGAGAGTGCCTTGGATACTCGGCCCATTATACCGCATAGACGAACCCAGTACATGAATATGCGTCCTTTCTTTTGCGATATAGGATCGCTTGGGAAGTCCGATGGCTGAACTTCTTTTATTGTCATGTCTTCGGGGCAGATGATACAGGGTTTGCTTTGACACAGAGACGTCAATCGCTCTCGCGCAAATACAGTCCACCATAGTCGCCGTCGTAAACTCAAGTGCAACGCACCAGACGCCGTGCTTTCTTTCGGCTCACGATGAATGTTCATCTGCTGTGCATGCCGTATAATAACAGAAGTCCACCACCAAGACGCATGTCTATGAGCCGTAGAAGGTGACCTGGGCGCCCACCAGTAGAACAACGAAACAGCCTTTAACGACGTAAGTATGTCCGGTTCTTCATCCATATAAAACATCATCCTGGCTTTCTCATAGTATGCCGCCGATCCTTGATGCGGTATCAACGGCGGCTGTATGTGACTCGCAGCGAGTGCAAGCGCATTAGCCAACATAGGCGACCGCGCAAGCTCAGAGTCGAGCGTATCGTGGTCTAGGACTGGACACCATGGGTAGCAGTACTCAAAGTATGTCTCGGAGAAACTTTGCTGGAGTTCTTGCTGGCGGGGATCAGAGGATGCGTTTCGTAGTTCGAGGTTGGCGACGAGTTCTTGTTGTTCTGCTTCGAGGTTGTTTTCGGGGCCGTAGATTTGGAGGAAGCCGGTGTCGACGTCGCCTGCGTGGCTGCGGCCTGCGCCCTCTGTTGGGGATGTGCTGGACTTTGTTGGATGGTTGACTGCGACATCTGGGCCAGTTGGAGAGATGTTGAAGGCGACGTGTATCGGTGAGGCATGGGCGGCTGGTGTTTCGCCTATCGCTGGATCAATTACATGGTCGTCATAGCCAATGTCTGTCGCATCAGGCTGTTCTATGTTGTGTTCTCCTGCATCTTCACCTGCAGCGGCGATGGTATCACACTCTGTACCACACTCGGCCTGCGTCGACGCTCTCCGGCGCTGTTTACCCCTTCTAGAAGGCCTCAAATGACACGCCTGGTCCAAATTATCACAATTGGAGCATTTCTCTTGACCCTGCGAAGTTCGACTCTTTCACGTCGTAAGCTTACGCCCAGCAGATGCAGACTGTCGGGATAACTCACCTGCAGATCACATTTAATCTTCTTGGAGTGACAAAAGAAACAAACTGCTTCAGCGCGCTTTCGTTTCGGCTGTCGAGCACTGAAGTGGAGCCAGTTGCCGACGAGTTCTGTCATTGCCGGGAGAGATTGAGGAGAGATGCAAGGTGAAACTTAATTTGGTCGAGAGGTGATGGGGGAGCTGGTGTGCCCTGGACTAACCCCAGATTTATGAAGCCGAGGTCTTGGTTAAGGTTGGGGAGCGGGGGGGTTTAGCGTGTCTTGGCGTGCTAAGGCCCCTGTAAGTTGGTTTGTAGGGTAGCCTGCGCGGGTGATCCTCTAAAGGCATGGACACAGCAGAATCAGAACCTAATGACGACAAAGGTAATGGCTAAAATTAGATTAATGTTTTGAAGATTTGGGTATCATATAATGATTGGTAAAAGATGAATTCTCCATCCATGTTTATGTGGAATCACTTAACATAGAATCCACGTCACTCAGCATAGTCACAATATTCACTAATTCGGATAACCCTCAATTTAAAGCATCGAATTAACTTCATAACGGTATGAAGCATAACTATCCACAAAGAAGCAAACCTTACAAAGATACCTTTCCCATCGCGATTAAAGAATATAACGGAATTGCATATTCTGATCTGTTAGTACTGCGCTCATAAAAGATTTGAGCATTAACTTACCTTCGTATCAGTGAGATCATCCTCGTACGCATGATCGAATCCCTCCACAGTTCCAGCCTTGTCGCGCTTCTTGTTAGTCCACATACACATGAAACGGTAGACTATAGCAAGCAAGCCAGCGACGATGGAAGTGACGACGACGATGATGAAGCCTGGCGCAAAGCGAGGTGCATCTCCCTTCTTGAAGCAGAGAGGGCCGACGAAGTTGCCTGCATACGTTAGGATGAGCACATAAGATGTGTAGTGTTGACTTACCTAAACAGTAGCCAATATAGAGACCGGAGGACGCAACGGAGCGCTTTGTGTATCCCGCTGTGTTGGCGATTTGAAGACCCATGAGCACAGCGTAGCCACCGCCGACAGAGGGGAGGATGTATACAGCAAACAGAAGGGCACCTGTTGCTGATTGGGGTAGAAGCCAAAGAAGAAGCGCAGATAGAACGGTCCCCATTTGAGCGATGAAGACCAGATAAGATCTAATGTTCTTGTAGCGGTATGCCAGGTAGGGCATCAGAAGCTGAAGGGTTCCTGCATATGCACCGCATGGCATCATGAGAAGCAACGAGTTGAGGGTGCTAAAGCCGAACCCATGTATGATGATAGGAACGAAGGTGGAAATAGGACCATTGGCGATCATGGACAAAAACGCAATCGCAAAGATGGTCCAGAACTTGGTATCAAGCAAGAGTTCCCAAATCTGAGCAACCTTGAGGTGCGTGTTTCGAACACCAGAATTGTTGGTCTTGAGTCGAGCGACGAGGATATATCGTTCTCTTTCGTTGAAGCCCTTGGCACGGACGGGATCAGGAGGGAGGACGAAGACAAGGAGGATACCCCAGATGATGGTGATGGCGCCGGAGAAGTAGTACATGTAGCGCCAGGAGGACTTTCCACCGTTGATGAGGCCGAAGGCGTAGTTGATAATGGGCGAGATAATGGAGACGTAGCCGGTGCAACTGTACCAAATGCTGTGCGATGTTAGTACATGTTTGGTGAGGTTAGGTAAGACTTACCCCATGCGCATAGCCTGTTCATTCTTGCGATAGAAACTTCCCTGCAGACACTTAGTAACTCCTCAACCAGTTCCATGCCCATGTCCACTTACAACAATCATCATAAACATCGGACTAATACCGCTCTCCAGAAATCCAAGAAAGAACCTCTGTGTATACAGAGTCTTGTAATCATTGCATACCGTTGTCAAAATAAGACAAATACCCCAAACAGTAACAATTCCAGAAGCAACTCGTTCAATTGGATATCGCTGAGCGAGCATCATGGCCGGATAAGCACCGACGATGAAACCAAGATAGAAAATCGCGGCGGACATGGCATAGCGGTCTCCGCTAAGAAGACCAAGATCCTCCCTCAATCCAAACAAAGCCTTAGAAAATGTTAGTAATAGTTTAGGGGTTGGGATAGAAGCCTTACCGCCTGGGAAAGCATGGCCTTGTCGTAATACTGCAACATATACGTTGCACAAAGAACAGGCATGAGTTTCCAGTCAATCTTGCGTCGTAACTTCTTCTCCTCCTCATCAGTCCAGCTCTCATCACCGCTATACGCCTGAAGAACTTTCATGGCCTCATCTTGATGAACGGTATCAACCTGTTTAGGTTGCATTGCGTCTTCAGCATGCTTCACAGCAGCGCCCTTTTCAGAATCAGACATGATGAATCGTACTACGAATCTACTTCAAGAGAATCGTATGATGTGTGATGTTGAGGGAGCATTTTGAGTGGAGTAGAGCACGGTACTTATCTTGTATGAATCTTGCTTCCAGATCGATGGATGGTATGGGGTAATCCGGGGTAAGGGCGCTGGGGTGAGTTTGTTGGTGTAGACGAGGCTCGGCGACTATGCCTGATGAAGATTACCGAATTGTTTGCCGGGCCTGGACCCAACGCTATTTGTTGCGGGGTGACAACCATTGACGCGTGAGCTCACATTCAAGCTTTAACTGCAATTGTTATCGGTGCATTTCACTTGGTCTAAGCAATATTCAAAGCTGCTTGTATACACCTTGCTTCTCATCTGCCGAAACCGCCATCAAACACTTTGATACTAGCAGACACCATGGCAAGCAAAGCACCACATCTCGAAATCCCCCCAGGGGAACCTCTCAAGGCTGTCAAGCTTATCAATCCCGTGAATTTTGGCCCTGCTATTCTGCAACGCTTCATGGCACCTCCTGTTCCTGGTCTCGAGACATTCAAGAGTTCTCCATCGCTATCATTTCTCATTGAGCACAAATCTGGGAGAAAGCTTGTTTTTGATCTAGGAATTCGAAAGGATTACGACAACTACGCACCGTCGATTGTGAAATACTTGCCAACTACTAATTACACTATCGAAGTGGCGGGAAATGTGGCGGATATTTTACACCAGAACGGTGTGCCATTGGTAGAAATTGAAGCGGTTATTTGGAGGTCAGTTGTGCTCACACCAAGTAACTAGGTTTTGGAGCCGTTGCTAAAGTTTGTAGTCACTGGCATTGGGATCATATTGGAGATCCTTCTACATTCCCGCATCTGACGGATCTCGTTGTTGGTCCTGGTTTCAAGGAAGCGATGCTCCCAGGAGCCCCGGCCAATCCAGATTCACCGATCCAAGAGAGCGATTATGCGTAAGTTTCATCATCAAGTGTTATCTAATAGTGTACTAATTATTTCAGAAACCGCAATCTAAGGGAGATCAGTTTCGAAGGACAAGACTCACTCAAGATTGGGCAGTTTCCCGCTTTTGACTACTTTGGAGACGGGTCATTCTATCTCCTTGATAGTCCTGGCCATGCAGTTGGACATCTTTGCGGTTTAGCAAGGACTACTACAAGTCCTGACACATTTGTTCTGATGGGTGGAGATATCTGTCATTACGCAGGTATCTTCAGGCCATCACAGTATCTTCCAGTCCCGGACAAGATCACACCCCATCCCTGCCATCCACATTCAGACAGCGTGCTCTGCCCAGGAGAAACTTTTGCTCGGCTACAGAAGTCAAGAGGGAGGGCTACAACCGATACTCTCTTCGACTTAACCTTCGGTTTGGATTTAGAACTAGCTTCCAAGACTACGAGACAACTACAGGAACTAGACTGTAACGAGAATATCTTTGTGGTTGTGGCACATGATTCTACGGTACGAGATGGTGTACCTCATTTCCCCGAGAGTCTGAATGATTGGAAAGAAAGAGGGTTTGGAAAGGGATTGAAGTGGGCGTTCTTACGGGATCTAGAGAATTATTGGAGGTCTGAAGGGTTACTGGAGGGGCAGAAAGAAATTAACGAAAAGGCTAGAGCTTGAGAAAACCTACCTAAATCTTTTCTAAATTTACATGGGTCTTGTGTCCCTATTCAGAAGCTCAGACCACTTGCCAACCCGTCCGTCTTGTGGAGAATTGTTTGACACTGCCATAAGCTAGCTATGTGGCTTGGTCATACCGAGTAGCCCGACCTGTCATGTGTGTTCCTAAGCAACGTGCTATCTCGACCATTGTCTTGGCATTTCATTCAGCCAACCTAACTTCCATTTCGGTTCTTAACTCCGTGTCCGTAAATCGGCCGTCGTTCGGCTAGCGACAACGACGCGTCAACCATAAATGACTCGGCTATGGTAAGGTTACCCTATTTAGGCAAAGCGTAAATAGCTTCACTCTCGGTTACATGATACCCCAGACTTTAATCTCGAGTGGGGGCGGGGCTGACAGGGATTCCCTGGACTGTCTAATTGAGGAGAACAAGATCCATTTGCATAAATCGATGCGATTGACGAAAGTTACAGAGTCGCAATACCATTTCTTCTCCGAAATTAATCCACACTCTTCATCTCTGTATCATACACTCACAAACTATCACAATGCCTTCTGCCCAACCAATTCGAGAAGATGCGTTTGGACCATCAACTGCCAATCTGGACTATGATGTTCTCATAATCGGCGCTGGACTCAGCGGTATTCTTAGTCTCTACCGTATGCGGGAGCTTGGCTTGAAGACAAAAGTCATCGAAGCTGGATCTGGTGAAGGAGGAACTTGGTTCTGGTAAGCACTCAGACAGCCAACACTACAACTTATTAGGACTGACTGTGCAACAGGAACAGATATCCCGGCGCTCGCTTTGATTCAGAGAGTTACTCCTACATCTTCTCCTTTTCACAAGAAGTTCTCGATGAATGGAACTGGACAGAGCACTTTTCTCCTCAACCCGAGACTTTGCGATATATCCAATATCTCACAGACAAATTCGACTTGAGGCGTGATATGCAATTCAACACACGCGTGAAATCTGCAAAGTTCCAAGAAGATAGCTCGTCTTGGCTTCTTCAAGACGAAGATGGCTCGCAGTATACATGTCGCTATCTCATCACTGCAATGGGCATTTTGAACAAGCCCACTTTACCGAATATCCCTGGTGTGAGCAACTTCAAGGGACAAGCTTGGCATACGGCTAGGTGGCCTGATGATGCTTCTGCTCTGAACGGCAAGCGAGTTGGCATAATCGGTACCGGCGCCACAGCTATCCAAACCATCCAAGCTATCTCGGATAAAGTCGGTCATCTGACTGTTTTCCAACGAACTCCAAACTGGACTGCTCCGCTACGAAATAAAAAGATCAGCCCAGAGGAGATGAACGAGATTCGGGGGCGATATCCAGAAATCTTCCGCCAATGTCTCGAGTCATACGCTTGTTTCATTCATGTCAGTGATAGTCGGAGCGTCTTCGACATGACAGAAGAAGAGCGCCAAGAACAGTGGGAGAAGTTATATGCTCAGCCTGGGTTTGCCAAAGTCCTTAGTATTTCTTCAGATGTCTTCACAGACCGAAAGGCAAACGAGCTCTACAGCAAATTTCACGCGGATAAGATTCGCGCAAGGGTCAATGATCCAGAAATTGCTGAGAAGCTTATTCCTAAGAACCATGGCTTTGGAACAAGACGAGTGCCGCTTGAGAGTGGTTATTTTGAGGTTTTCAACCAGTCTAATGTCAAATTGGTTGATGTTCGGGAAGATCCAATTTCTCAAATCACGGAAACTGGTGTTCAGACGGGTGAAGCGTTGCACGAACTTGATGTTCTGATTTACGCTACTGGCTTTGACGCTGTTACTGGTTCTTTCAATGCGGTTGATATCGAAGGACGGAATGGTACCAAACTGAAAGATGTTTGGGGAGATGGAATTAGGACCTTCTTAGGTCTTACAGTTAAAGACTTTCCTAACATGTTCATGATCATGGGTCCCCATCAAATGTTTGGAAACATTCCAAGGTACGGCAACTCATCCTTTACCTAAACCGACTGCTCCCTTACCTAACATCTAAACTAACTGGCTTTCAGATCTATCGAATATGCAGCAGATTGGGTCGCCGGCTTCATAAGATACGCTCGCGATAACAAGATCACCTGCGCCGAAGCAACAGAGAAGGGCATGGAGGAGTGGACACAGCATGTACACGACTGTGGTAAGGGATTGCTGGCGAATGAGGTTGACTCGTGGATGACGGGTGTGAACAAGAACTTGGCTCATAAGCAGAAAAGGTCCATGACGCGGTATAATGGGCCTGCGCCGGGGTATCGAAGGAGATGTGATGAGGTCAAGGAGAGGAATTACTCGGACTTTGTGTTGAGGTATGATTGATTTGTATAGTTTATAGGTGCGTTTGAATATTCTAGGGTCTACATAAATCGAGCTTATGATGACTTGACATCAAACTTGCAGGATGGCTCGGGCTTGGAGAGAGCCCATTTGATTCCTTGTTCCATGACTTTATCCCATCGCTTGCACTCACTCAACTGATCACCATAGCGGCGAAATCCGTGGGGTAAACCCTTGAAAACGTGAATATCTGTAGGCACACTTTTCCAGTCACAAGTCAGTAGTTTTCATTAACAAATCTCAAAGTTGTCTTACCCTGCCTCGGCAAGCTTTTTGCCATACAGAAGACCTTCGTCCCTCAATGGATCTTGCCCAGCGATTCCAAAGACTGTTGGCGGCAAGCCTTTAACCTGCGAAGCTGATGCGTTTCCAGTATTCAATCGAAGATCGTCAGCTTGTGAGGGAAGTTTCAGCAGTCCAGTAAAGAAATCGATGACCTTCTTAGGAAGGATAGGAGCATCTTCATTCTGAGCATACGAAGACACCAACGGATCTTTCAGTTGATCAAGTTGAGATTGATAATTCCCTGGATGTACCAAGGCAGGTATCATCAGAACCTGCCCAGCAATCTTAGGGTATGACCGAATATCGGGTGAAGAAATATTCTGCCTCAAGGCCAGAGCAGCTGCGAGTTGGGCGCCAGCTGAAATGCCTCCTATGACAACTTGAGTTGGATTGCCTTGGAGCTCATCGATGTGATCATGGATCCAGTAGAATGCGTCTTCAACGTCATTCCAGGCTGTGGGATAGGTATGATCGGGGGTGTGGCGGTAATTGACGTTGACGACTGTTACTCTGGCGCCAAGTGCAATGCGAGTGGAGATTGCATCTTCAGATGAGAGTGTTCCGAATAGATATCCACCGCCATGGAGGTGCAAGTAAATAGGAAGACGTTCATCATCGCCCGCATCGACTGGTCTGTAACTTCTTGCTTCGAGCATAAAGTCGTCTCTGGTGGGAATTCTGTAATCATTGATCCGAACCAATGATCCCAATTGCTCCATGGCCTTTGCGGCTATCTCTTCACGGCCTTTATTGACTACCGTCTGTCTTTCATAGATATCTGCAAAGACGGGAGGAGGAGGCAGATTTGCTTCTACAGCAAGCCATTCTGTAGACTTGCCGCCGTATTCTGAGAAGTCACACATGATCAAAACTTGGATGGTATTTCTGCAATGGACAATACGAAAGAATCTTGTTCAAGCCAAAATATTCACTCATTGCATCAAATTCAACATGTGAATGGGGTCACTGTCTCAGAGCACGTCATTGGCCATATGATCTGCAGCTCTATTGCCGTACCTCGGCGCAACTCCACAAAATGAGCTTGACTTGCATACACCTGGGTATTCCCGATTAGGATAACCGCCCAGGCGGGTTGCAAAATAATAGGTACACCAAGAAGACTATAGGCTGATATCTGCTAAGGAATACCTAATCTTTAGGTAAACTTGGGTAAACTTGGGTAAACTTTAGGTATTCCTTATTTTCTAACCCACCTGCCGCCCAACCTCATCCGAAGCAACGTTATATCATACCCGAGATCTTGCACTTGCGCGATTAATACCAAACAAGACATCCAATTCCTCTACTTGACACAACTGGTATAGTTACCCAAATCCAATTTACATCATGGCTGAGATACCAACGCAACCTCCCTCCCGATCACTAAAAGACAAAGTCGCTATTGTCACAGGAGCCGGCTGCTTTGGAGATGGCATTGGTAATGGACGAGCCATATCTATTATGCTCGCCAACGAAGGCTGCAATGTGATATGTCTGGATATGAATCTCGACTGGGCCACCAAAACAGCTGAGATGGCCAACCAAAGCTCAAGCTCAAAGAAAGCCATCCCAGCGGAAGGAAACGTCACGGTCGCAGAAGATTGTGAAAAGACCGTTGCACTAGCTTTGAAAGAATTTGGTCGCTTGGATATTCTCATTAATAATGTTGGGATAGGAGGAGCAGCAGGGACGGCGGTTGATGTGGATATGGCTAGTTGGGCAACTGGTCTTGAAGTCAATGTGTCAAGCATGGTTTTGATGGCAAAGTATGCTATACCAGCTATGACAAAGAATGAGGGCGAGATCAGAGGCTCCATTGTCAACATGGGTAGTGTGGCTGGTATCAAGGGCGGAACACCTCATCTGCTTTACCCAACTGCCAAAGGAGCTGTTGTCAACATGACCAGAGCAATGGCAGCGCACCACGCCAAAGAGGGTATCAGAGTCAATTGCGTCTGCCCCGGGGTAAGTCTCCAAGCAAATAAACATGGTACTAGTGCTAACATGTCTAGATGCTCTATACTCCAATGATGTATGCCAAAGGGATGTCAGAGGAAGCCAGAGAGGCAAGAAAGGCACGGAGTCTACTCGGAACAGAGGGTACAGCATGGGATGCGGCTTGTGCAGTTGTTTTTCTAGCGAGTAATCATGCGAGATGGATTACGGGGGCGATTTTGCCCGTTGATGCTGGGACTACGGCGGCGGTTGGGACAAGTTTGCCAGCTGGTGCGAGTGTCAACGGTTGAGCTGGACTCTTTCTCTATAGCTTGGCGGAAGGATTAAGGTGATAAACCGAGTCAAGTCGAACGAGACCTTGAGTTATTTCACAAATTCAACAGCCTGCGCTGTCGGTGACACAAAATTCTGAGACTGTCTAGAATTTCAAGTTGAGTGAGTTAACAGAGAAGCTGTTAGACTGATGAGCCCAGGTTAACTCAAGACCTTAGTACGTACGAAATATTTCATGTTAAAAAGTCATAACTTAAAATTGTCAAATAGGCTACTCATGTAACAAAGCAACTCGCGATTTGATCTTCCCCTCTCCCAACGCTTCAAGAACCTCCTCAAAGTCCTCAAGCCTCTTTGTTTCCACCCGAGGACTGATATGCCCAGAGGCAATAAGCTCAAGAACCTTCTCAAGATCGCTAACCTGGCCACCATAGGAAAAGATAAAAGAAAGTCGTTTTCTTGTACCGATCTTCATGTGAATAGTGTTTTCAGTGTCAAGACTTCCGATGCAAAGAAGTTTACCTCCGCGACGCACTAAGTCATGTTAGTTGGATGAGAAGGAATTTCAAATGGAGGTGCAAGTTTACCGATGTGCTGAGCGTCCTCGAAGGTCTGATGCCTTCCAACGAAATCCAACACTGTATCAATCTTTCCTTCAAGACCCTTCTGTTTGACAAACTCTTGAGGAGGCATTCCAACTGGAACGATATCACCCTCCGGAACACCAAGATCTTTTGCCTCATCAAGAAGTTCCTGTCGTATATCCGAAACTATAACCCTCGCTCCAATATGCAGAACTATCTGAAGAGCATTAAGCCCAAGACCACCAAGTCCAAAAAGAAAGACGGTCTCGTTTTTCTTGACTTCTCCTCGTCTTGTAATGGCGTGATATGCTGTGTTGACAGCATCTGTAGCAACTGCTGCTTCAGCTGGTGTGACTCCATCGGGGACTTTTACTGCAGCTCGGATGTCAACTGCAGCGTATGGTGCGTAGAAACCATCTTGGCCAATGCCGGAGTGATGGCCTCTTTCACACAGTTGGGCAAGATCGCGGGAACATTCTGGACAGTCGACTGCTCCACAGCCAGGAACTGCGTGAAGAGCAACAATGTCGCCCTAGAATACTCTTAGCACTGGTCTTTGTTAAGCGAGATATGTTACTTACCACTTTAAGTTCACTGTCTGTTACTGCACTTCCTATTTCAATAATCTGTCCGCAACCTTCATGGCCCTTTCTAGGATGTCAGCGAAAAGATCATTCTCATTGGGCGGCCATACCAAAATATATTTTTCTTGAAACCAAGAAGCTTGTTTATCTATCGTCAGAAGAGAATGATCACTTCTGCAAACTGAATAGTAATTAGACTTTGATGGATATCGGGGAGACGCTATTATTACCGCCAGATGCTATCATCCTGCAGAGGATGCCATTGGGTTGAGGTTTTGGGACCGACACTTCTTCAAAAACCTCGACTAAGTCAGTGTTTGACCATTAAGAAATATTTTTTAGATAATGGCATTTACCGGCTTGGGACTTCCTCGATGCTTCCTCCACGCAAACATTGTAGCTGGGACTTTTTCGCAGTCCAGGGTAGCCATGATTGTAATTGACGATATCTCTGATCACGGTTGTGTTGTGATTTCCATTGGTTTCAAAGCTGCCTGTGCACTTCACTGCAATTTTAACTCACGCCAGGTGCTTGCCATGAGTTTACCGAGGCAACCTGGAGATTTGGTTGGCTCGGAAATTCATATCCAGAAACGCGGGGAACAACGCGGGGATTCGCCGATCCTTGACCTTGACGAATGGCAATGTTTTCGGTTATCCTATTTAGCACTAGCTTGCCAAGTCTATCACCAACATTATCACGACGCAGGTTTCTCCTCAATAAGCAATTCACTCTGGTTGTCTCCTCTGCACTGTAGGCTATAGCTCGGCGTCCGATAGCTCCTGGAGTGAGGTACTGTAATTGGCAACATGGTGTTTACTACTCCTAGCTGGGTGCCTCAGCTCCCCATTGGTGAGTAGCCTGCATGCCTGCTGTCACAGAACTTCCAATGCTGACACAGTAAGATCCTCCTGACTCTATACCAATTCATGAGTTCATGAAGAATGAGGCATATGGACGGTATCCTATTGCCAAAAGTCGACATCCTTTTACTTGCGGCATTACAGGGCGCTCATACTCAGCGCCTGAACTATTCCAACGATCAGAATTCTTTGCCAGGGCGTTGGCGAAACGCATGCAATGGCAGCCAAATGAGGGGACACCGTGGGACAAGGTTCTTGCTATCTTCTCCCTGAACACAGTATGTCCTCACTACAGAACATTAGGTTAGACTTCCTAACGTGGGATATTAGATCGATTTCATTACAGCCATCTATGGCGTTCACCGATTATCAGGAATTGCCACACCAGCCAATGCTGCTTACTCTGTTGATGAATTGACGCATCAGCTCAAGGCATCAGGAGCCAAGGCTCTGGTTACCTGTACACCTTTGCTTGAAACAGCTCTTCAAGCAGCAAAGAATGTCGGCATAACAAATGAGAACGTATTTCTCTTCGAAATCCCGCGCGCTGATCCTACCTCGCGTTTCAAGCACGCTTCAGTAGAGGATCTTATCAATGAGGGATCGAAACTCGCTGAACTCGAGCAACTTCAGTGGATCAAGGGCCAGGGTGCTCGCCAGACAGCCTTGTTGTGCTTTTCAAGCGGAACATCAGGCTTGCCGGTAAGAATAAATACATCATTTGTCCAAGGTCGTTGCTGATGTCATACCAGAAAGCTGTCATGATATCTCACCGCAACGTCGTCTCAAATGTGCTGCAGCACGTCACCTATGACTCTCCTGCGCGAGCCAAAAGAGGTATTGAAACTCAAGCAGTTACAGGATTTCTACCCTTTTCGCACATCTACGGTCTTGTAATCGCTGCTCACACTTGCACGTGGCGAGGCGATCAGGTTATTGTGCTCCCGCGATTCGACTTCAACGATTTTCTCCAGTCTGTTCAGGACTTCAAGATCAGACAGCTATTCGTGGTTCCACCCATCATCATTCAGGTTCTACGATTCAAAGATATTTGTGCCAAGTATGACTTGAGTAGTGTTCGGTTCGTCTACTGCGGTGCTGCGCCACTGGGAGAAGAGACAATTTCAGATATGAAAAGTCTGTACCCCGATTGGACAATTGCACAGGCATATGGTGAGTTTCTTCTCTCCAGTCGACAAAGACATCCAGACTAACGACAACAGGCATGACGGAAACTTCAACAGTCGTTACATCTTCAAGCGAAGATGATGTCTACACACGAGGCTCCGGATCCTTGTTACCAGGTGCCAAGGGAAAGATCATTGACCTGGAGGGCAACGAAATCACCAAATATGACGAGCCTGGTGAACTGCTTGTTCAAGCTCCTTCCGTTGTGTTGGGCTACTTGAATAATGAAAAGGCTACATCAGAAACATTTGTGCACCATGATGATGGCAGATGGATCCGTACTGGTGATGAAGCAGTAGTGACTCTGGCTCCTTCGGGCAACGAACATATCGTTATTGTTGACAGAATCAAAGAGTTGATCAAGGTCAAGGTAAGTAACCTGCATATCTATGTCTTGGTACCATACTGACTGTTTCTAGGGTCATCAGGTAGCACCAGCAGAGCTCGAAGCTCACATCTTGACGCATGAACATGTCTTCGACTGCGCCGTTATCCAAGTACCGGACGAGCGTTCAGGAGAGGTGCCCAAGGCCTTTGTTGTTCGAAGTTCATCAGCTGAGTCAATGGATCAAGAGAAGGTGGCAAACGATATCATGAAGCATGTTGTAGATAACAAGGCTTCGTATAAGCAGCTGAGAGGGGGCGTTGAATTTCTAGACGTTATTCCCAAAAGTCCGAGTGGAAAGATCCTTCGTCGTTTGCTCAGGGATAAGGAGAGGGAGAAGAGAAGGAACCAGGGACCGAAACTATAGATGTATATGTATTAAGGTTGTTAGATATTTCTCCCAAGTTACTTGAACTTAATAGATGTCATGGAAGTGCAAGTAGAAGAGCATAGGTAGCATCGATCTTGTAACAATAGGAAGTGAAACATCTGTTAGAGGTGCTTCCCACTGCCCGGGACTAGATTCTAATTCACTCACTCCTCGTGAGCGAAAGATGAGCAAAATCTACCAGAGCGGGCCCTATTGTCATCGGCTTGGCTTCTGCAGAGAAATACACGGGAGGCGGATTCAAAACCTTCCTTACCAAAAACTTCCTCGCCACAACTTGAACCTGAACCTCTCAACATCCGGAATCCTCGCCAACCATGGAGGAAAATACTCCGCTGACTCCTCCAGGTGTCGACCAGCCTAGTATTGTTGATGTTTGCTCATATCGTCGACGTGATTACGAAGAGACACTCATCCAGTATGAGCCTGAAGAAATGCAGATTGTGCACGAATCTCTGCAAAACCCCTTCGACACTCCACCTCTCTCGAATCTCGGAGTGCTCGACTCCCTTCCTATTGAGTTACTGAATGAGGTACTCCGCGATCTCGATATCCTATCTTATACCCGATTTCGACACGTCAATAGGCGAGCTCGCATTCTAGGGAGCGAACTACGGGAATATAAGCTCGTGATCAAACATGGCCTCGAAGGCTTTCTCAGCGCCCTGCAACTAGTTACCGCCAAGGACGTAACTATCAGCTATTTATACCAAGCCCTGATACAGGAAGAATGCACGTTTTGCTGCAATTTCGGTGGTTTTCTGTTTATTCCGACTGCTACGCGCTGTTGTTTTCAGTCTGATGTTTGAGGAGGATCTACGCGAAAGATGATCGGACCATGAAAGATAATAACCGCCTGCTTTCGTCCCAGGCATTCTTATCACATGCTGAATCTTGCGCAGGAGCTCAAAAGCTTTTCTCCAAGAGCGAAGGTGTAACCATGCCAGAGAGATTTGTCTGGAAATCCTACATAGGAGACAGCTACATCAAAGAAATTCTCCGACAAGCCTATTGATATTATTATCGACGTTGACCGCGATGGGACAGGAAAGAAATGATTATCTACTTTGAGGGCGCAAGAGAATATTAGCATCGGGAAGAAAGAATCTTAGCTGCGAGCTCTTTTGAAGCAACTGAGAATCTGAGGTGGAAGGAGGAGTCGGGTTTCAGTCCCAATGGATAGCAACTCAGAGAAATAAAATCCATTTTCAAGATTCTCACAAAAATAGTGAAGCTATAGATTGAAAACTGTCGGCTGAATTTTATATGATCTCAACCTGAAATTAGCCACAGCCAAGAATCCCGTTTACATTGACAGTACTTACCTAAAATACATTAAGTTGAGTATATCGTAGCTGCTCATCACCAGACCTTGTAACGGCCATGTGGTCAACCACCTTGAATTCACTAAATATGATATCTTTCCTCCGGGTCCCCTCTTCACCAGTTGAAATGGTTTTGTGATCTGTGCAAGATTCGAAGTGCAATAAGAAACCCTGCAATGAAAACAGGCGGTATTCATCACCGTGAGGCAACAAGTCATGTATCGACTTAAATGGAAGACTGCACTCCTTACAGCTCACTCCATGTTCCGCCTCTCCAGTCAGCGCATTATACCACGGATACGGCGTTGCTGCCCGGAGCTGCCGCCCAAATCGATCGCACAGCATTCCAGTTGTTTCGTCGTCGAGAACCTTGAACTGCAGTGCCTGAATAATTTGTGAGCTGGACAGTACCAGTAATGACTCTGTGTAGCTGTCGGGAGATCCAGGAATTCCAAGTCTATCATAGAGTAAGTTTATAGAAAGTCCTGTGCATGACGAAAATGATGGAATGTCGATAATCCGGAGTTCAGAACGGTGGCAAAGGCAGGTGAAGCAGCAACGTTGAGCGGTATAGAGAAAAAGAAAGCCACCAAAGTCGTTGCAGAAGGTGCACTTTTCCTGTGTCAAAGCGTGGTGAAGTTTCCGCACGGTGGCAAGATTCGCCTTCGCATTGAGCACATTGCGGAAGCCCTCAAAGCCGTGTGTGATGACGGTCCTGTATTCCCATAATGTACTGGCTAGAATACGGGCCTGTCTGTTGACAAGACGAAATCGAAAATAGGATAGGGCGTCGAGATCTAGCAGTACCTCATGTAATAGTTCGTTAGGAAGGACATCAAGTGCTCCGAGGCTCGAGGGAGGCATGGTTTTGAAGGGGTTTTGTTGAGATTCCTGAACAATGATACGTAAGTAGAGGTACAGGTAGCAGTGGTCGCAGGGTTAACAAACCCGGACAATCTCGTTTTTCTTATGACCGGACCGAAATAGGATGTGATCAAAATCTCTCCGATGATAGGAACAGATGTCAATAATCGTAGGCTTCGTAGCTGGCTCCATGGCGAAGTTGAAAGGTTCAAGTTGTGGGGGAGACTATTGCGCAGCTTTGAATCAATTCTTTCCTCAATTTATCCTTATCGATGAGATTTATCAAGGTTACTAATCTAGAAGAAAAGCTACTTTGTTTAGGTCCTACGCATGAGGCAGAATATCGTATGAAGAAGCCTTTTCAGTTACCACATAATAAACCTACATAATGCCTCGGCAATCAAACCTTCTGCTGCCTGGGACATTAATGCTGTAAATTAATCTGCATTCCGTAACTCCTCTGTAATCAGCTACAGGAGATTTCGGCCTCAAGTTTACTACCGATAGACTTTAGTGGGTAAACGAGACTTGGAGCCCTGAGGCGTTCCTGGGGGGTGGTTGCAGCCAACCCTCGCAGCTGCCTAGAAGGTGTCATGAGGTAACCACAGGGTTTGAGTCAGCCTCCAACAACATTTCCTAAATTTCTACAAGATTACCCAAGTTCACCTACCTTGGTCAAAAGATCCTACGAGAAGTAAATTCTGGTGTGCTGTGCCCTTGCCCTTGCCCTTTCAATTGCCAACGAGATCCAGAGGCAAGAACAGGCCGGCCTTCTCACCATAAAACGTTACAGATTCACAGCAAAACGCTCTATAAGCCA
Organism: Fusarium austroafricanum; assembly: GCA_012932025.1. Taxonomy (NCBI): domain Eukaryota; kingdom Fungi; phylum Ascomycota; class Sordariomycetes; order Hypocreales; family Nectriaceae; genus Fusarium; species Fusarium austroafricanum. Next base: position 22,594 of record JAADJG010000403.1, on the reverse strand, counting down.
TCCTCCATAATGGTAGAAAAAGAACTGGACTGGAAGAAAAGCCACGCCGATGAAACCAAGGACATTATTCCTCCACCCAAGTCCCAGGTCAGCGTACAAAGACGGTTCTGCTAATGGAATGAAAGCTCCAAAAAGAAGTTGGAGAACCACGTTCGTAGCCAATGCAGACGCAGCCTCGGGCCCAGAGGCTTCGACCAGGTAGAGTTGAGTTGGCATTATGCCCAGAGAATGCCGAAGCCAAAGAATGCGGTACCAAGGATGGGCACCGTCCAATGAGTATGCGTCTCAGCTGCCCAGCCATACCAGAAGATGCCGACAGGTGCAGCAGGCAAAACCCACATCATGGGCTTCAGGCGCCCTTCAGGTTGGGGCGAGTCTCCGAGTGCTTTTTGCAGCTTGTCGCTCACGGTGGCGAAGACTCCTAGAGAGACAGCCATTCCAATTCCAATACCGAGATATGACAGACCAGAAATGCTGGCGGAGAAGTGGTATTGTTCCTCAAAGACCATGGGAAACGTGGCAAAGAGCAGAAAGAGGAGGCTAAACACTAATGCGCATAGGAGGGAGAGGAGGAGTACGATTGGCGACGGGAAGAGGAATTCTGTTGGGCGAACGATAGCCCGGAGGAATAGTTGACGGGGAGTCAGGCCTCGATCCATCCTCGACACCAGAGCAGCATTTCCAGTTTCTTTTCGGAGTCGGGCAGCTTCCCATGCTAACAACACAGCAGTATTTGTCTTGCGAAGGAAGAAGATGGATATACTGAAAAATAGCCCTGCCTGGTCCATCTCATCCTCACTCTTCTTCCTCCAGCAAGTTATACCACTCTGGGATATCTTTGATGAGACTCCACATGTACTTTTCCAACTTGGTCGCACACTTGGAGTACACAGTTGTTGTGTCATTGTATTTCCGACAGTTGCTGAAGATCAACTTGAGATCGCTGACAAGATCCTTCGGGGTCGCATAGGAATCATGCTCTAATCTTTCTAGCATGGTCGATAAATCCATTGGGGAAGTAATGACGTTATAGTAATCGGGAACATCATCTTTGTTGACTGGATTAAGGAACGGCCATGCTTGTTTGTGGTTTTGGACTTGATACAAGAAACGTCTCATCTCGTTGAAATGAGGCCCGTGGCGCGGTTGCCGTGATAATTCGTCCATATCTGGGGACCAACCGGTTGCTCGAACAGCAGGGATAGACAGTGGATCGATTGGAGTGATGACGCCGTTGGCCCATTGCTGAGGAGGTTGATGGATAATATGGCTCCTACTTAAAGGTCGGATTTTGGCGAGGACTGCCTCCTTCTGCTTAAGAAGCATGCGACCAACCTCAAGGTAGCGTATCCGAGGTACCATAGAACATAGCATAAGCGTTCCACCTTCATAGTCTTTGATGTACCCCATCCAAATAGACTTATCAAGAGTTATCTCCTTGGAGAAGCCTTGCTTTTGAAAATACCCAGTGGCATAATTATCCGCATAGGTAAGGAAATGCATTACCGGCGAAGTAGCTTTAACGTAGTCTTTTAAATGAGCCATAAGGTGCGCACCATAACCTTTGACTTGTTGATCGGATGAGACTGCACAAAAGACAATCTCAGCGAACTTGCGGGCTCGGAATTCTCGAAATGATATCCCGCCGATAACCTCGAGAGGCTTCTTGACGATCGCAATAGATAGATGGTTACGGTCGTAAACAAGGCGTGCGATGTAATCTTTTGGCATTTTCGGAAGTTGCTTTTGAAAGAGGCATTTTAGACCGGTCAGGATAATCATGCTCTCTCTAGCGCCATCGTTGTTGACAACTCGAAATTCGATATCGCCGTTTCGCTCCTCTAGAACAGCAGGCTTTGAACTGTCAGACAAATTTCTTATCTGCGTATATGTTTTTTCAGACTGACCTTATCAGGGAAAGGAATTCTCGCGATTTTGTCCTTAGGTTGCACGTCTGTATCAATCGAGTCATCATCATAAGAGGTCTTAATTCTTTTGGCATCGGATGCGGTCTCGAGTTCCTCAGAAGCGGGGCGTTTCGCAGCGAAAAGGTTCGGTCCACTTTCTGGTGGGGGGGCTTGCGACTCATCGGCATCCATAATATTGAGCGATCTAAACGTCAGTGGGTGATGAGAAATCGAACAAGTGCAGAACAAAGGGGCTTGACGCGTTCAAGTTAGGCGGGGTCCAGAACGGACGGGGCGCTGGAATATTCATCCGAACTCAGCTTTCACTTGATCCATCACCTGATCTATCACGTGATATATTACTTGTCATACACCGAAGCATTAAGAACATGTACTTAAGGCAATATGTTGTAGATTTATTTGGTATCTTTCTAGACGTTGCCTCGGGTACTTAGATTAGAAATAACTATATTAAGTGTTGAAGGATTCGCATGAGATGATTATCATGGAAGCCAAGGAAGATTCTGCGCTGACGATCCAGCTCTGTCTGAAGTTCAGCGATGGTACCTATCAAGCTAACTACAGCTGAGGCTTATATACATAAATAAAGCGCACTCTTATGTAGGTATAAATCTTAGCATCTCTCATAGCCTTATGGATGCCTATTAGAAATAGTTAGTATTTATCCTTAGGCCTCTAGAGTATATCCTGCCACATAAGGGTATAACCCAAGGCCAAGAGTCAGTATTAATTGGTAATCGAGACTAACAATCCCAAAAGCGTACATGCCTTTAATATCATCTTCCACAGTCGACCAAAAATCTCCTCATCTCGGCAAGCTTTGGGTCTCTAGGCCAACTACTGACAAGGTTCTAGATACATTCTCATACTCCAGGCAGAAAGTTTATAGCGCCTTGAAAGTATATATAAGAAGAAGATCCTGAGGGCCTTTCCTCCTTCCTCAAAGAGCTTTTATACAGTTTGTGAGCTCCTTATCAATGGTTCCGTCGTCACTGTGGAACTCTACATCAGCCGTATCGACTAGAGGCGTACGCCTGCATCAGATATATCTTACTACTTCGCAGCTTCGACAAAAGAGTATCTTTCATGCAAAGCACAATAATCCACTCCAAAGCAAATTCTAAATTCGACCTTTTTCGACAAACGAAGCGAGCTGTTTGGTTCGATGGAAAGTAATCCAGCTCTTCAAGATCTATGGCACGAAGCGTACCAGCGTTGTGTCAGAAAATTACCAAGTAAAGATGTGTCTACGGTTTTACGGGTCAGCTCCTACGATGAATTGAAGGAAATCGTTTCATCTGACAATCAAAAACTCATGAACTCAACCCTTGCAAGGGTTTTGACAAAGATGGAACCTTTTCTATCCTCCATTCGAGATTTTTTCTCAGTCGTTGACACCATGGTGCAAGCAAACCCCGAAATCGCAGCATTAGTCTGGGAGGCCTCCCCCTTGGTATCCGCCAAATGGGGAACTTCATTCGGGAATCCGAATCCAGCATCCAGGATTGTGTAGCTGTTCTAGCTAACAAAGCAGAAGAATGGGATATCCTCTCAGATGAGGGCGGTTTTTCTGGTGTCCCGTACAGTTCCTCACTATCCAAAACTTGGCAGGCCTCGGTCAGCCAGCTTGACCGTAACAGCCTTAGTATTCTGTCATTTTTGTCCTTCTTCGACCCGGATTGTATCCAGAATCAATTCATTGAGATGCGGCGATCAACTCCGAACTTTCCGAAATTCTTCCCCGACACAGACACTTCTGTCAAGTTCGTTCAACTTGAGAATTGGTCTGTAATATAACTAATGAAATTCCAGATGGCGACAGTCCATACGTAACTTGCTATGCCGAGGGCTAATAGAGCAGATGAAGTCCAGCAATACTATGCGCATGCATCGCCTTGTCCAGACGGTGACGTTGCATGCAATGAATGATCAGGATCGTCAAGAGTTCTTTAGCACTGCCCTCGATGTAATTGCGAAGGGCCATCCTCAAAGCCAAGATACCGGTGATACTCTATTTAAATGCTGGAACGTTTGCGCAGTGTATGCTCCCCATGTCCAGAGGCTCCAGGAGTTACAGGAATCCTGGCAGCTCAACACCGCTTCGACTTCCTCACATTTCAACCTATTCTTTAATAGTTCATGGTAACCGCCTTTTCTGACCCCACTACGCATTAACGGGTTTGATTTTAATTTATTCTCTGGATTTATAGGTACCTGCTAGAAACGGGTTTCATGGACAAGGCATTGACTTTAGCCCGATGTGCCGAGCAACAACTCAAAGGCAACAGTGCTGAAACAACGTTGCAACGTGCATCTTTATACAATACCTATGGGGTAGTGGCTTTGCAACATGGAGAGTTCGACGCGGCTGAAACCTGGTTCCGGGAAACTCAGACGCTTCGTGAGCGTCACCTGACTACATCGCATGCACTAGTTGTTGGAGTAACACTGAACTTGGTCCTTTTACTGTTAAACCAGATGCGTCCCGAGGACGCTGTAGGGGAGCTCAAGAAGAGGGACGAGGAGATAAAACAAGATTTGACACTTCCTATTCGCTATCGTTCGGGAGTGGATGATTTTCTTGCTGAGGCATACCTATTTCTCGGCCATTATGATATTGCGTGGGAGTGTTTACAACGCTCTATAGCCATGACGAGGGAGACTTTGCCCTTAGAGTCCCAGGGCTCAGGATAGTAAGCAGGCGTCGCCAACTTTCAAAGTCTCAATAATCGCGGACCTTAAGAGATGCTAACCTACATCTAGCTATTACTTTACTCAAGGAAATATCCGGTCTGGCCAAGGCCGACTTGCTGAAGCCTTTCAGTATCATATGTTGGGGCTGGAGGTTCGAAGGAAGGTGCTTGGAAACCATATCCAGACCGCAGGATCATGTTACAGAGTTGGAGACATAGCAGCACGGATGGGAAATCTGCCAGAAGCTATGTAGGTTATCCCTTGACGTTGGTTCATCCGGCTCAAAGTCCGAGGCTTACATCCAACAGTGAAAGACTTCACGAAGCAAAGGAGATATACGGCAAACTCTCCCTGATAGGTAATTATGCCAGCGGAGGCAAGGCTCGCGTCTCATGGCGCCTGTCACAGATTTATGCTGAATCAGGAAAGGAAGAGAAGGCCAAATGGGCCAAGAGGGAAGCGATGGAACTATTCCGGGAAGCTAGTTGCTCCTTGAAGGAAACGCCAACAACAGAAGACTTCGAGGCACTTGTGCCGCCACTAGACCGCTAAATACTTTTCTCTGAACGAAAACATATCTGTATACAACTGTGTCCTTTGAGCTGTGTTGATATTGTCAGCCACGACGAACGACCCTTCTACCAAGAAGCACATAGAATGTACCTCTGATATGTCATTGTTTTATTACGCCTTGATGGAAGAATAGAGAGGTTACGGAATCGACTGATCTATTTAGGGCCGTGAGAAGCCCATTGAAGCCATCTGTAACCTCTGAAAAGAAACTGCAAATACTTCTATCACAGGGGAACCGGTAGCATGACGTAGTTGAATTGGCGACAGCTCCTCGTGATCTTGCAGGATCTTCTATACTGCTTGAAGTGTGCGCTGGATAGTTACAAACGCTGCACAATATGCTGAAACTGGGCATCAGGGCCATCCTTCTCTGCAAGATTTCCTAGGAACTCTGCATATGCTACAATACACATACAGTAAGCATCCACTAATTCCGATCCGAAGTTTCTGGCTAGCAAATCATCGTTTTTGAGTTGATTTACGGCGTCAAGCACCGTGTCTGGTAACTTCAAGTCGATGTTCAGTGCGAGCCTCTGCTCCTCATTTAAGAAAGCCGGATCAACTGAACATGAGAAATTTGTCAGCATCCCGAACTACAAGTGCCATTCCTACACGATCCAATGACTTACCAAGACAATCGGCTTGCATTAGTTTGGCCGACGATCGTACCCCTTCTACAGCACAGATGACATAACCTGCGATGAAATGATATATGCATGATAGCCCGTCAATAGCCTTTAGCTCCCAATGATTGTCCTCGATCGCTCGTACAGCTGTCTGCCTGTTTTACGTTCCCCAAGCCACCCATTGGCCGCACCCACACATTGAAGGTGATTCTCTTGCGAAGCTCATTGGAGTCGCCATTCCCAAGGCACATAATGCAGGCAAGTGAGTTAATATCCCAGCGAGAAAGGATTCGCGTTCAAGCTGGGCCTTACATCCTTCGCCATTAGCTGATATATGGATGTGTAGACCACTGCCGAGCAGCGCACAAGATGGATATAGTGTTGCCACAAGACTGTGCTGACGGCAAACTGCACGAATGCACTCGCGTACGATCAGATACGCGTCGGCATCCCTCATCGGCGGTAGAGGTGCAAGAGAAAACTCAAATTGAGATTGTGCACCTTCAGATTGATAATGCTGTATGGAGATACCGACACAAGTGAGAGCATCGATAATATCGTCAAGGATAGGCGTCATTCGAGCTTCTAACCGGGTTGAGCTTGTTTGATGGGACGGATATTCCAAGACCGATGCATGCATAATAAGAGCGTTACTTACACCAGTAAGTAAATAGCCCACTTTATGGCCAGTACTACCTATACATTAGGAATTAAATAATATATATAGTAAGTAAGTATTATATTACTCTATCTAATAGAAAACTAATACCTACTATTAGATTGGTAAGCTAATAAGGTAGAAGTTTTTTATACCTAGGCAAAAATAGCAGTAAAGACAGTTGTATGGTTAGCGGGACCCTAACAACTGCCTGGAGAAGGGCATTTAGAGAGTTGACCTTCTATTTCTTTGTGTTTGTGATGTATGTCTCTAACTACCCTGAGCTTCGCTAGCGACATAGCCTTCGGGCGCTGTGTTCTATTTGGTATCCGCGACTTCTCCTTACCTCGACATCACGGCTTCGCAAGCCTTCGGCATTTGGGCTCTGCGCCCCTTCGGCTTCCCGTACAACACGGCTGACCTCTGCGGCCAGTCTCTAGGCCCTACCCGAATAATGAATGAGCCTCAAATGGCTTGCTACATGATTGACCTCTAAAGTACGCATACTATCCAAACCTCATTCTCTCTACAGCCTCAGCTGCTGCCCGGAACACAACCGGGCATCGACGGTTCGTCTCATTGGAAGAGGCCCTGCCTCAATGAGGTTGCCGCTGGGGGGGTTGCCTAGGCGCTTGACCATTGCACCAAATAAAGGGCGCGACACCTTGACAACACTGTGTGGCACACTGACACCCAACCTTCCTGCCTAGGCACCTTTTTTTTTCTTCTCAACTTTGCTTTCTTTTCTGATTTTCCATTCAGAACCTTTTACATCAAATTCGTGCCGGAAATTAACCGTCGACCCTTTACTTCTTTCACGTTCCTCGACTGGCTTGAGAAAAAGATGATGAATGGAAATCTTCATCGACTCCTCTGGCCTCTGGCACTAGTCGCCCTTGCTGTCGCCCTACTTTGGAGATTACCGTTAAGTAATTCTTCGCTACCGCGATCCGTGAATCTTCTCACGGAAACAGCCAGCGACCTCTCAGCTTTGTTGAACTCTGGGCGAATCACTAGCGCTCAATTAGTCGAAGAATGCCTTGATCGCATCTATTCCCATGATAAACATGGTCTTCGTTTGAATTCCGTTCTCAACCTCGTTCCCCGGGAACTTCTCAGATCTACCGCGATGGGTCTTGACAGCAAACGGCGTTATGATGGTGCACAGCAGAGTGACCTTTTTGGGATTCCAATCTTGATCAAGGATCACTTTGCAACAGACCCCACCCTGGGACTACCTACCACTGGAGGCGCCTTTGCGCTTGCTAATGTCACTGCCAAACAAGATGCTACGGCTATTCATCAACTTCGTGAAGCCGGCGCCATCATACTGGGGAAGACCAATCTTGATGAGTTGTCTGGTTCCAAGGGCCACAATCTGGGGTCCGGATGGTCGAAACCTGGTGGAAAGACACGTTCTGCTTACACTTTGGGCTCTCCGTGCGGCTCTTCGGGTGGTTCTGCCGTTGCCGTCTCCGCTGGTCTTGTGCCGGTCGCCCTAGGTAGCGAGACTGCTGGCTCCGTCACCTGCCCTGCGTCACACGCAGCTCTTTTTGGCTTCGTTCCCTCTGGAGATCTAGTTTCGAAGCATGGCATGGCTCCTATCTCCACATCCTTCGATAGATCGGGCATTCTGTCCAAGTCGACGGCTGACCTGGTTAGCGTCTTAGGCATCATTGCTCAATCTAACAAACCATCAGCTCAAGAAATCGCAAGCTCAAATTACAGAATAGACACTGCTCTTTGGGCCGACTTCCGCATTGGCCGGGCCGATCCGGATTTCTTCGGTAAAACTCATGGTGTATACCATGATGAGACTGGCGAAATCAACGTATGTACTGTGGCATCCTCAGGGCTCATTATCTAACTCATAAGCAGATGTACAAAGCTGTCTCAGAAGCTATTGCCCGCATGGAAACTCTTGGAGCCTTCGTCAACATGAATGCAAGTTTCCCTAGTGCGAAACTCATCCCCCAAGAGTGGGAGAAGATGCAGCGCATAATGCGTAAGAAATCCAGCAATATTTATGCTCTTTGCAGCATCTGATCTTGGCAAACGGCTAACAATATCAAGGCCACGACATGAAGTCCAGTTTTGCCAAATTCTGTCTTGAGGCGCACAACTCCCCTGTCCGAGACGTGCCAGAGTTGGTTAAATACAACAAAGAACATTGGGTTGATGCTCTTAAACAAGGTATGCTACCACGCACACTTCGAAGGTGTTCTACTAATCAGTGACGTCAGATGGCCTTGCTTTTCCTCAGGGTCAAGAAATACTAGAGAAGAGTGTCGAAGAAAACATGGACAAAGACGAATACTATGACGCTATGAGTATGCTTCACGAATCGGCTAATACATCAGGCATCGAGTATGCTTTCAAGGCACACGATGTTGACTTCCTGGTCGCACCGGGGTGGTCATGGATAAGTGTGTACTCGGGGATCACAGGTATGCACGATGGTCTTCGAATGTAATCCAAACTAATTCGTTGTTCGCCCTTCTCAGGGACACCCATGGGAACTGTTCCACTTGGTACATATCCTGATGGCCAGCCATTTGGTCTGACATTTGTCGCTCGCAAAGGCCAAGATGCCAAGCTTCTTCAACTCATGCAGTTATATGAGAAAGCATTTCCTACAAGGCAGTTACCAAGTTCTATGAACTCGATGTTGGCAAATATGTATTTTAGACTATTCTAGCATGAATGTCATAGCCGGCATCTGCTTGGTATTGAAATACATGACAAGCTTAGGGCAGAGAGAAAGGGGTTCTCTAGGTAGTACACATACTGTAGAGGTCAATCATACAGTAAGCCATTTGAGACCCATACATTAAGGTAAAGGGGTACTAAAAGGCTTAAGAAGTCAGGCAGCCAATAGCTTTTAATATTATTTAGGCAGATAAAGCTGCTAAAGTCAATTACAGGTAGTAAGAACTGTAAGTAAAGATGAAGTAAGGGTACATTAAACCCTAGATGTCAAGCAGCCGAGGTCGCAGAGGACAGTCGTTCGGGAGGTCAAAGGGGCGCAGAACCTAAATGTTGAGGGCTTGTGAAGCCGTCATGTCGAGGTAAGAAGTCGCGGATACTAGATGGAATACAGTGCCCGAAGGCTATATCGAGAGCTCACGAAGCTCAGGGTCGTACGTCACAAAGAAAGCTCAACTCCCTGAATGCCCTTCTCCAGGCAGCTATTAGGGTCCCGCGAACCATACAACTGTCTTTACTGCCATTTTTGCCTACAAAAAACCTCCACCCTATCAGCGCGTTAATCTAACAGCAGGTCTCAGTTTTCTGTTAGACAGTATGATTAATTCGCAGTTGCTTGGAGATTTGCTCCCGAGTTCGTAAAAAAACAATCATTGGGTTCGCGACAGGATCGTCTTACGCAGTGAGCAAGAAAGCGCTGGCGAGGACAACTTGGGTCATGCGTTTCCACTCTGGCCAGTTCCGCGGGTGGTGGGGGTAGTCAGGGCCATCCCAATCGACGGCATTGTCGTTCTTCTCTTGTTCAATTGGTGTTTGGTCAGGCTCAGGCTCGCTGGGTTGTTGGTCGTTGGTCGTTGGTCGTTGGGCATGGTGGTCATCGTCTGACAGAGCTGGCTTCTTTCCAATTGGCTGATTCCAAATTGGCGCATCTTCACTCACAGGCGGAGCTTACTATGTATGCCAAGATATCATTTCGCTTGGAAAAGGATCAGCCAATCGCTTCAGGCTCGAAAAAACGATCCGTATTTACGGAGAGAAACTGGAGTTGCTAGAAGTCACGGAAGGGGACATGGCGGATGGTCGGAGGATCGAGCATTTTAGTTTTAGTGGGGCACGGACGGCCAACACGGAGGATGGCGCGGAGGGTCGGATGGTCGTTTCTCTCTCCTCCATTGCCTCTCGGTTTGCTCCCAGGCATCTATCTTCTCACTATTGCTGACCTGCGAAATTGCTTGACAGAAGGTAAATGTTGATTGACCTCCTCCACAGGGGTCCAATCAAGCCGTCATGGCTGACAACGCCCAACGTCCGTGTCCACGTCCGCGTCCGCCGCCAAATCGCCGCAGAGACAAAGTGCAGCTTTCATGCGACCCTTGCAGACACCGCAAGTACGTTTTCAACCTTTATCTCAAAGTTACACATTATTAACCTTACCAGGCTGAGATGCGACCGACAACATCCATGCGGAGCTTGCTCAAGGCGCGGCCTCACCAATTCCTGCAATTATGCGACGACATCGTCTCCTACACCCAATGCTCAACAACCTGTTCCTCAGCGACAGTCCACCAACCTTCAGGGCAGAATCACTGAACTGGAGAGCCTTGTCGTTACGCTTATGAAAGGCCAGTCACTTCCGAGTCCAGCCGCAACGCAATCGCCAATACCAAGCTCGCTATCTTCCGCAAATGTGATACCTGAGATCCGAAGACAACCCCAAGATGAAGCTTCGTCCCCAGCAGACCCTGGTACACTAGAAGTGCGTGAATTCGGAACCAGCTATGTTCAAAGTGTTCATTGGGAGGCCATTCTCGCCAAGATTAGAGGATTGAAGGAAGACCTGGTCACTGATAACAAACCTCCTCCCACCGGTTCGTATTTGTTCTATGGTCCAAATCGTCATGCAACTCGAGATGAAATTCTGGCTGCTGTTCCATCTCGTCCAGTTGTTGACCGCCTCATGGCCCTTTACTTCGATTCCGGCATTGTTAGTCCATACATCACTCATAGCAAGAAGTTTGTCCGAGAGTACGAAGCCTTTTGGGAAAATCCGTCTGCAACTTCTATCGCCTGGATCGGCCTGATGTTCTCCATGATATCTATTGCTGCGCGGTTGCAGGCTGCCGCTATTGAGTTCCCCAATAGAAGGATCGGGACCGATTCGCTCAAGGCGGAATACCTTACGATGAGGGAAGCTTTCCGAGAGAAGGCTATTCAGTGCCTTATTCTGGCCAGATATACGATGGGAGGACCATACATCTTGGAAACTCTCATAACAGTCCTTGCTGGGGATGTCATACTGTTGAAAGATGGTGTTAGTGATGGCTGGCTTTCAATCAGCTTGATCCTGCATCTTGCAATGCGCATGGGCTATCACCGAGACCCCGATCACTTTTCTGAGATCTCTCCATTCGAAGGTGAGATGCGTAGGCGCGTCTGGACTACAATACTTCAACTAGATCTCGTTCTCTCCTTGGACATGGGTCTTCCCCGGAGTGCCACGGATACGCATATCGATACGAAAGAGGCCCGAAATCTGCTCGATAGCGATTTTGACGAGGATACGACTGAGATGCCTTCGCCAAGGCCAGAGACAGAATGGACCCCGATTCTTCCTCTCATTGCAAGAGGGCGCCTAATCACAGCTCTCGGTTTAATTTGTGACGTCAACACCGATATTAATCCTCCTTCTTACGACAAGGTCATGCAGGCCGATGCACTCCTTGAAGACGTGCACACTCGTGCTATTCCACCCATACTACGCTGTGGAACAACGCCACACGCCGTCACGGATAGTCCGAACTTTGTGGTACAGCGAATAAGTGTAGAAACAACTTACTACAAGGCACGCATCCTACTATACCGGAGAGCTTTGATCAACTACCCAGTTCAACAACCCCAGGAGCGAGATAGGGAGTCTGTTAGAATCTGTTTAGATTCTGCCCTCAAGATTCTATCTTTTCAACAGATGCTACACGAAGAGTCCCAACCATTCGGTCGTTTGTGCCAGCTCAGATGGAAGGTTACCCATATTTTTAACCAGGATGTCTTACTCGCCACGAGCTTGTTATGTCTCTATCTTCAAGACATCGATAAATTTGAGACTCCAGGACAGACAACGTGGTCGACTAGGGCCGAAGAGATTCAAGAACAATTAAGCATCTCACACAAGATTTGGCTTGAAATGAGCACCACATCTGCGGAAGCTGGAAAGGTTGCAAAAGCTCTGAGTATTGTACTTGAAAACGCAGAAACGGCTCCGGACAACAGTACGTCCGCCTCTTACGACTTTATGACAGATTTTGATACCATGTCTGTGAATGAATTCGCTGGAACGTGGAGCAATCAATGTAAGAAGCATATCCTATCATGCCGATTTCGGTTAACAAGAATACTTTTAGACTTTGCTTCTGGTTTCCGTTCTCCACTATCATTTTTTGATAATGTGTTGGAAACTCGCGGGATATAGTTGACACAGATTAACACTCAGGAGCGATATCAAAAGTGGCGCCCCAAGAACCTCACCTCAGTCTCCGTACTCCGTATACCATGTGGGATAGCCAATAGTAGCTTCCTATTTTATGACAAATCATACTCCAAACCAGCCACGCATATTTCGGTTGCACCATGCTCTCTCCGCCTTCAACCTTTATTTCGAAAATACCTTCACTGCAAGAAAACAGGTTCTGGGTAGTCTTGCCGACCAAAATGTCTGTTCCTAAGCTGGAAGAGATTGATCCGGATGGCGATACGCTGTTGATTATCCACAATGTCAACGCACCATTCGCAACATGGAACAGCGAAATCGACCAACAATGGGCCAACGCGCTCCCACAACATCAATCTTCTACATCAAAGTCTCTTGAACTCACTGTTCTGCCAACTGAAGCTATCGATGATAAGGACAGTGCTCAAGCTAAAACGGAATCAGTGGACATGCATTTCAGGCTTTGTTCCGCAGTTCTGAAATTATCATCTCCCTTCTTCAAAAAATCAATGAGCGGTAATTGGAAGGCAACAGAGTGTAAGCCTGGCTTCGAGTGGACCCTGCAGGAAAGGGACTGGGATGCTGAAGCTTTCCTGATACTGATGAATATATTTCACCACAAGACGCGGAAGGTTCCTCAAACAATAACTCTCGAAACTCTGGCAAAGATCGCTACTTTGGTAGACTACTACGATTGTCATGAGACAGTCAACCTTTGGGTGGAAAAATGGACCTCAAATTTGAGTTTAGCAGAGCCCAAGTACTACTCAAGGGAGCTACTGTTGAGACTCGCTGTGGCCAGAGTCTTCACCGACAATAAGGCATTCCGCGCTCTCACTGAAGTCGCCATTGAAAGAAGCCGAGGTCCTATCCACATGCTTGGGTTGCCCATACCCCAACAAATTATTGGTCAGTTAGAAGACAAGTAATAACCGGAATATAAATCTGACAATACGGACCAGATGCTATCGAGAAAAAAAGAATCGAAGCAATCGACCTCTTCATTCAGAACTTGGAAGGCATCTGTGGCGACCTATATAGCAACGGCGACGGAAGTTGCCAGTACGCTCAGCTGGGCTATATTGAGAAGAATCTCTTTTTACAGGACCTAAAGCCGCTACCAACCACGCCGTATCGTGGATTCAGCCCCAGCGCCGTGCGTCAAGCTGCCTATGGCTTTGACGAATCGACAGAGTGTGATTGCATAGATGACCATTTGCAAACTCTTCGAAACAAGATAGTGGGTTATATCAGAGACGCTTTTAAATGTTTCGAGAATGGCCTGGATCTTCACCAGTTCACAAGCAATAAATAAGGGCAGGATACTATTCGATTGTCTACATCCTTATTGTCTGACCCATATTCAAGAAAGGAAGAAAACCTCACCACAGGTTACGACGGTCGAAGCAAAGCTCCTGTAACCCTAATCATGTATTGGAAACTCGGGGTATATGATAAAGTCACTATAGTTGCAAAGATTAATACTAAAGAGTGACATCAAAACCAAGTTTCTAGTCTGTCTTGGCCACCAAAACATAATACTTGAGAACTAAAAAAGGAAAATCAGTATCTAAAATAAAAGGAGATCTCTGAACCCTTTCCCCACTAGCCGGACACTCAGCATTTTCGCGGGGACTTGGTCTTGGAGACGACAGGCTCATTTTTTTCTCCGGGTCACGTCTTGATGTGGCGTCAACCAACAATCTTACCCGCTTGCCTCGGGAAAGGACACCTTTTACGTTTAACCACTTTGTCATCTGGTCTCATAACCCGAACAAGAACTAGGCGGCCATTTGAATATATATCGACGAGTGTACCCCACACGCAAGGGATTCAATTTAGCTACCTGCGGTCTGATCTCCAAACCCACACGATTTACATCTCGTTCATCAGTTAACATCTCCAGCTTGTAATCCGGCGATCATAATCCCCGCTATAGCCATCACTTGCGACATCAAGATCATACTGATAGCTAAGACTCACACCCCGATCATCGCCTATATCATCACACCCACGATATCTAGAGCTGAATCAGCCAACTGACCAAGAAACATGTAAAGTTCACACGAGTTCAAAGGGTTCTGATGAAAGCCGTTGTGGCCTTCAGCATCTCCAGCTGGTGATGTTTCTGCTGTACTCAACAGTACGGGGGTCTTCCTTCAGAGCTACAGCCAGGTTATAGTTGTAAGAAGAGCTCAGACCACGGTCGTCGCCCAATTCATCGCAGCCACGATTTCTTCCACTTGGTTAGGAACTGACTTATAAAGGGGAAGTGATTAAAGAACAGAGGAATTGGAACCTACTGGTAGAACTGGCATACGCCGCCGGTGTTGGTAGACAGCGATGTGATGTTGTGGTTGAACATATCAGAGATCTCAGTTGAATTCTTGCCGTTGAAATCAAAGTACGAAACTACCTCTCATCAGTATGAGCAAAGACCACGTCGATATGTTGAACTTACCGCATTCTCCAGGCTTGGATCCAAAAGAGACACACTCAGGTCTGAATCCGGGAGTTTGACACTGAAGGACGAAGACAAGGCCATCCTGCAGAGTGTAATCACGATCCTCAGCTGGCTCAAAGACCTTGGGTACGTCTCGCTTCTTGGAGCTGGCGAAGACAAGGGTCTTGCTCTTCTCAAAGGCTGCTTTGGCAGCGCTGTTCTGGACGGAGCTGACAAGTTCGATGTTTGCTGCTTGGGCAGCTGCGACTAGGAAGGCGAGGGTGGAGATTGAGAACTTCATTGTGAGAGGTGTTGGTTGTCTTGATTTGTTGTGAGTTGTTGTGAATTGCTGTGCTGGTGCTGATGATGAAAACTGATTCTTGGAGGAATTTGACGTCTACTTATAGTCCAAAGACACCCTATTGTTGCACTGGTGACTGGTCTATTATCTTTCGGCAGTTGGATTAGAATTTTAGATAGATCCCCTCGTTGTGCTTTGACCTGGAAGGTTAAGAGGGTAGAACAGCCTAGGACGTGTTGGTGGCAGGAATACAAGAGCGGCAGAGTCCCCTTTCTTTGTCCGAAGCATCCGGGAAATGAGATCTTCAGTAAGTATAGTGAGGTAACCTTGGTGGTGATGGACGTCTATAACTTTGGTAGGAGTGCTACCTTACCATCGGGCATCGGGTTGAATTAAGCTTTCTAGACGTGGATAATGGACGTTGCATAAGTTCATTAAACTCTATTTCTATTTCTATGCATAGAACACCACACCACAACCGTGCAACCCGCTCTAACGAGTCAGTCTCGTCTAAGGACATTAACTATTTTGTAATTAAAGGAGAAATGGATCCTATTGAGTATGTCAAAGAAGTTATGCCCCTCGTCTGTGGGTAATATTTCTGAAGAGCGAGCGCTGTCCATCTACTCCATACTTTATGCACGATGGCATATAACAGGATCGACAGATTAATTAATTATACTTTGGATTTTATCCGACGGAATTCCCGATCTGCTGGATCCGATGTGTAAGAAGAACTTGGTATTTTCGGCAGATGGAGGAGACACGTTTAAGATATGTACTACAATGGAGGACTTTGAGTACCGAGGGAAAGGAAAATAAATATGTACTCTACAAAGATGAGGGCTCATCATTACCATTATCTTCACTTAGAAATTCCACAATCTTAGCCAGGGCCTGTTCGTCTCCCTCTTTAGTTCCTTCCAGCTCCTCGTCAACCCACCCTCTTGTGAATCCCCCTCCAAAATCAATTAGCCAAGCATCATCATGCTCGTCAATAATGATATTGCTAGGCTTTCCGTCTCCCCACACCAATCCATGTTCGTGAAGATACTTAATAGTCTGAGAGATCTGCGAGGTCCATTTCTGCCTTTTCTCTATCGTAGCGGCGGTGACAACATTGCTGAGCCTATGCCCAGGCACCCACTGTCGAAGAAACCCCAAGATCTGCTTGGTATCCTTGTGATTAATATACCCAAGAAGCTGGGGAACCTGTATTGTGGTTGGTGGTGGGAATGCTTTAAAAATCTCACTAAGACATTCGAGCTCTTGCCCCTCGCTGGTGCCAAAGAGCCCATTGGGATTACCATACGACTTGCAGAACATGTCTCGCCCCTGTACCTGGACGGCAGCAGTGACAGTATTCGCACCACGTCCAAATATCTTGGTGACTATGATTTCCTCGGGAGTAAAGCGAGGTATGTCTTGGCAGATTTCCAACTCTTCCTTAAAGTCTCCGTTGAGAGCGGGGTCGATAGTGTGAATGGTGTATGCTTCGCTTGCGTCGATGGGTACAATGGAGGCGCAACTAGCAGGAGCCTCCAAGCGAAAACAAAGGACTGGAGGGAATAGGAGATGATTTAGAAATTGGCCATTATGGGCGGCTTCTCCTTGCGATACCGGACGAGAGAAAAGAGGCCTTCCAGCGTCAAGAATAACAACAAGAATCTCATCCACAAGTTCATCATACTCGTTGTCGTTCTGGCACGAGGTAGCTTGAGAGATAAGATCAACAAGATGATCCTGTAGAGGGCGGTCTTTTGGCTCCATGTGACGAGTATCTTTGGTTGACGATCCGTTGCTGGGGAATATAGACACAGAGATATGGTTGTCATTGAACGTAAACACTATATCTGCACCATCTCCATCGCCACAATGAAGCTCGTAGACTGCAATATCGTCCATGTTGTCTATTTCCACTAGGTCGCTCATGTTTGATGGACTTTGGTGAATTGTGATGTGTAGGTGGAGAGGTAGAGGTGAATGTGAGAGGGACGTTGCATTATTAGGCAGCAGGGCACGAACATGCTGTATGTGTCGGAATGGCCCAAATCGCTACGGAAGATCATAGCTGGGGTTTTGACTCTATGGCAATAGGCAGTAATAGGAGTTAATAAAAGTAAAGTAGTAGTAAAATAGATAGAAAGTCAGAGCAAAGGGTTGATAGAGGTTAGGGTCTAGGAGCTAAGCTTGAATTTAACCTTTAACCTTAACCCTCTGAAAAAGAGTATTCAATTGGTCTTGTTCGAATGTAAAATTCATGATTTTATCTTGTTGCGCAGCTGACAGCCGGCCTTTTGTATTAAAAGCACTGTGTATTCAAAAGAAACCAAGAGCGGAATCATTATCATCCGCCCATTCATACGTCGGTACCGAAATCCCTGCGTTGCTCATAGACTCGCACCATGTATTATACCCACTGATTATCGACGCTGCCTCGCTATCTGCCACGCCAGGTACTAATGGGGTGTTTTCAGAGTATGTTCGTGTTCCTTCTTCGTTGAGATGCGGCCAGCATAGCTTGAGCGTGATGTCGCGGCATTTGGAACTGTTGGGGTTCAGCTCTGCCATTGGACCCATGATCGATAGCGAGGCTTGGATTTGTGCGCGCCAGTCTGGTGCGAGGGCGTGATGGGGGTTTTGCCGTAAGCAATGAACGGGGATTAAAGTTGCGTGGAATAAGAAGTACCTATCCTCATTAGTCTCATTCATATCCGAGTGTAAGGCAACTTACAGGATATAAAACGCTGCAAGCCTTGAGTGAGGCCTCGACGTCCAGTATCCCTGAATATGAGTAATTGACTCCTTCGCAGCATCAAGACATCTAAACACAGCCAAATTCTCACTACTCGTCAAATTCTGCTGTGCATTCTGCGCAGAACTTCGTGCCCAGCGAACTAAAAACGGTCGATACATGACGATTCGCAGGTTTCGATAGCGCCATTCATTAATACCCATTCCAAGCGCGAATTCAGACTCTGGCGGCGGGAGGGTGCGGTAGTAGTATGGGACTTGAGCGAGCCAGGATCCGATGCATACATCGTCGAGGGTGATGAGCTCTGTGGCGGAGGGGAAGGGGCTGGTTATTAGACGGTTGTAGATTGTCATTGTGCTGAGATGGTAGGCTGATTGGACGCGGATGTATGTGTACATTGTGATGCCGTCGACTTCTGGTGGGCATTCGGTGGAATCTTGGGTTAGATCCTAAGCAAGTCAGCAAAATATTCTTAGTTGCAGAGTTTCACTCACCTTCTCGTGTATGTTCAGAGGGAAAGCTGTCTCAACACCAGCCTGGGGCCAGTTCAGTGGTCGTCCGTAGGTAATCGTAACACCCACGTCAAGAACACATAGACACCACCATATTCTGCGTCGAGTCTCAGTCTGAAGAGGAGAAAGGCTGTTTCCTTCCAAGTCCTTATGAAGTCCCAGTCCAATACCCAATCGAATAGCCAAGCCACCATAGTTAAATCCGGTGTTAGGCTTATTTCTTTTCTGCATATAGTTTGACGACAAACTAAATGCTTGCACAAGTGTCAGATTCCCGACTTCGAGATAGTGTGAAAACAGGCTCTTTTGTGCTGCTTGAAAGATGGGCAGATCTGTAGCATCAGCTACATTGCTGCTAACGAAGGACCCCAAAGCTGCGAGAATGTTGGCCAGAGTGTTCCAGTGGCCTTTGTTGGCACAGGGCAAAGTACCGGCGTACTGTGCTCGAAATGTGGGTTCGTGCACGATTGGGAATGTGGGATGATAGTAGACGAAAAAGGCATCGATGAGGTTTTCGACGGCCACTCGGGTTAACATAGCCTGAGAGCGGAACCATTGCGAATGATCTGAGTGCTGTTGAAATAGAGATTCAATCTCATGCAGCGCCACTTCTGCGTCAGCTTCTTCTCCATCTGGACGAGCAGAAAGGATCTGACGTAGCAGAGCGGAGCCAGAAGCAGCGCCATAGTAACCCTTCTTTTGATCACCAATGGTCAAGGAAGCCATGCCGTCCATGATAGCTTGGGGATTTCCGTCAACATGGCTGGTTATCTGCCAAGTAGCAGGATCGTAAGTGCCCCATGATGTTTCTTGTTCATTCCACTCAAAGTCCTCAGCTGTAGATGGGACTTCCCACGCGGTGTCTTGAGAACCAGTCCAGAGTCCAGGACCAGCGTCTAGTTCACCAATAGGCGCCAGTAACAACGGATCTGTAGTGAAAGTTCCTGCATTTCCTATTCCCGTCATATACAGACCAGAATCCGGTGTTGGAGTTGGTAGCTGTAGGAGATTGTCTACATTGCCTGGGGTTGGGGTTGTAGTTGGTAAGCTGACTAACCCAGGCGTCGCTCCTAGTGCAGGAGTAGGCGCTGATTCAGGTGCGGGTGCGGGTGCAGGTGTCGCAGCTGGTTGATTCTGCGTAGCTAGACCTTCTTTTGGACCTTCTAGCATTTCTGCAATCTGACCATCTGTGTAGTGCCGTCTCAAGACGGTTTCGGCCTTCTCAAGACGCTCCTCTAGGAGGGTTAGTTGTCTACGTCGTAGTCAGTAGCTGCTATGTTGCACTGGCTGATAGACGCGGCGCTAGGGGTGTACCTTCGGGTTAGCCGAGTCCTACTATGCTTGTCATACAGACAATGACGCCTGTACTTTCGACAGATTGAGCAAACGGGCATTACACCGTCGCATTTGACTTTGCGTCGACGACATTCTCGACAAGTGGTTGGCTCCTCAGCGGGGGCATCAGGTCTAGGAGTTGCTTGAGCTGGAGGTTTGGCAGAGTTAGGGTCCATCTTGGAGACGTCGGGTGTTAAGTTAGGGTGAATGTTTCGAAAGGTAGTAAGGATGATGGTTGAATTCTTTGCGAATGGAAACGTACGGTGGTCAACGGTCGCCTAAGTGAGATCCCTGTCGTTCCCCGCAATTTGGCCCCGCCCCGAAGTATCCTTTCGGGCCGACTTAAACACGGGACCAGACGCTCGGAAGAGGAAAGGGTAATAGTAATTAATAGTGTAAGCAAGCTGATGCACGAGACCAGACCAGCGAGCTGAGTGATATCGAGAAGTTGACGTCACTGTAAATAATAGAGAGACATTAAGAGGTTGAGGTTCAGAGGGATGGGATGTGCATTCTCTTAATGACCTTTGATTCCTTGTTTGACGATTTACAGCTCCGGCTTATTAAACCCAATTGGATACGCTAAAGTATTCAGCTGAATCAGAATTCTACAACGCTTTTACGATTAAACGTAAACTCTCCAATCACTTCACGACTCATATCTTGAAAGGTTTTAGAGGAAGTTCTATTCGCTTAACTTGTATTCTTAATATGATAATATCTGATAGATCTACACTTGTGCCACTAATATGGCTCTCCTGCAGCGAAGCCTAGGGTAGTCTAATTTTTATCAATTTCCAACTCCATCTACCAAGCTTAGACAAGGTAGCGGAAGCCCTTTCGCACCCGGAGTGCTTCATCTGACTCAGCCTCCAGCGCTTTCTCGGTGGCTTGAACTTGTACTTCATCTCGCTCCAGCATTTCAAGCTTCTTATTCAATTTGGAAAGCATCAAGCGGAGAGCAAGAGCACCCATGATGGTGGTAGCGAACATGGCCGCAACAATACCATAGCTCTTGCGGTAACCGTTCTCCTTGAGACCCCAAACATATGAGCCAGCGATGTTACCGAGTTGGGCGAATGCGTTGATCAAGGCAATGGCTACGGCTCGCTTGGCAGGGGGACGGGGGAAGGTCGAGCTGATCCATGAATAGAAGACAATGTATCTGTTTGTTGTTAGTCATAGATTCGAGATGAGTTGATTGCAAAATGTAGACTTACCCAGCATAAGATGAGGCCTGGAGGAAGAGAGCAAGGTATCGTGCAGCGACATTGAGTGTAGACATGCTGATGATGAATCCGACAAGACCAACGCAGATTGGCCCAACGATATGCCAGAACTTCTCCTGTGTTCGGTCGGAGCTCCAAGCAACGATGAGAGAGACAATACAAGCAAACAGCCAGGGTGGTGAGCTCATAAGAAGAGTTGGGACATAAGCGAAACCGAGGGTGCTAGTAAGCGAAGGCTATAATTTCGTTAGTATCACAAATCATAGAATTGGACAAGAATACTTACGAAGAAAGCGTTGAAAGACAGACCAACAACATAGACAGCAAAAGTAACCATCATGACATAGATCTTGGGATCTTTCAGAGCCATCATCAAACCAGCGAAAGCTCCTTCACCCTCAGCATCTTCGTCGGCCTCACCAACGTCCTCAATCATTCGAAGCTGAGCTACTGCAAGTTCCTCCTGAGAGAAACCTCGAGTGTTTGTAGGAAGATCGGGAAGGATGAAAACGGCAAGGATAGCGATGAACATGGTGATGGCGCCCTCAACTAGACTTTGTTAGTCACTATTTAATCATGTTTGGTGAAAGGACTTACTCCAGAAAAGCCAGCGCCAAGAAGCGTGCCCAAGTTTGTTGTCCATCTCTGAAAGTACTCCAGCTGCAATCAAAGCAGAGAATGCATTGGAGATCAGGTTTCCACAGAAAAGGATAGCATTCCTCTTGGTCAGTTCCCGACGAGTATACCACTTGGAAAGGATAAGCAACGCTCCGGGCAAGAAGGCAGCTTCAGTGAAACCGAGGAAGAAACGGATAATAACCATTCCAGTAAAGTTATGGACGTTTCCGGAGAGTGTTGAAATCAAGCCCCAAAGAAGCATGATGCATCCGAGATATAAAGAGGGTCGTTGGATTTTGTTGATGAACATGTTGGAAGGGACTTGCATGAGGATGTAGCCAACGTAGAGGATACTGAGACATGTGGCATACTCATTATCGTCTAGTTTGAGATCATCCTGTAAGCCCTTGAGACGAGCAGCGGCGATATTGTTTCGATCGAGATAGTTCATGATATAAATCAGAACGAAGAGACCGCATCGAGCATCGAGCTTGAGTTTGAGACGTTTCTCAACTCTAGCACGAGTTTCGGGGTCCATCGTCGAAGCAATGGCAAGGCGATCGTTACGGGGAACAACACTCTCGAGGTTTTCCTTTGTTTCGAAGGAGGGTTTTTCACCTCGAGATTCGCCATGGGCGGTCGAGTTTGTGATCTCGGTAGTCATGATGGCGATAAGATAAGAAGATAGAGTTACTCCAGATGAATGAGGATCTTCTGGTCTGGGGTTTGGGG
>JAADJG010000402.1:0-31668 GCA_012932025.1 Fusarium austroafricanum | reverse complement strand
TTTTTTTTTTTTTTTTTTTTTTTTATTAAAAAAAAAAAAAAAAAAAAAAAAAAAGGAAAGAAAGTACGTGCGCTATCTTTTACGTGGATCGACTTTGAAATTCACAATCTTGAAAACTGGGGACTGAGCGATTCATCTCGCTACAGGTTGTGTCTCGCAGAACCCAGCAGCTATTTTCTTCAGCCATCATCTCTAGCTGATGCCTGTGTTCTGTGCGAATCACTAGCTAACAACCTTCACTGGCAATTTTCGAAATCGCCCCATCAGCGTTCTACATGCTCACCCTATCCTTCCATCGCACAGGAGCGTATTTGTCGCCCCAATGGGCCGACTCAAGGATTCCCCAGCTCGAGAGCTGTTACACCATCAATTTCTACCCCAACTCAATTACCGAATATGGAACAGGACTTCAGATTGCCCGAACTCTTGCCTCTTTGGAACACCCCGCGTTGGGGTAGATAATCTATCTCAGATAGTGTGGCTAAACCTGGAGGTGGAGATGCTATCCCCAGTTTTGATAACACCTCCATGTCGCTGCTCATCGGCTCAAGCATTCACTCCATGTTTCCTTGATCTATTCATAAAAGTCATTCTTGAAATCTTGGGCTGAATTTGATTCTCCCTTTATATTTGCATTACCTCCACCCGCATTTCGCTGCGAATTCTCAGCATATTGTATCCCTCCATTTCTACAGCCATGGGTTCAATTGACTTACACCCACTACGACACATTCGCAAGGTCCTGATAGCGAACCGTGGTGAAATCGCAGTTCGTTGTATCAGAGCTTGTAGAAAACTCGGACTTCATGTCGTCTCAGTGTTCACCAATGCCGATGCAACTTCACTCCATGTAAAGTTAGCAGACGAGGCAATCCTCCTACCAGGAGAGGAAAGTTCAGCCTACACAGACGGGTAAGCTTATACAGGAGGTCTACTATATGCAAGCTGTTGCTAACCTTTGGTACCTCAATAGGGATGCAATCTTGGAGATCTGTAAACGTACAGGAGCGAATGTTGTCTTTCCTGGATATGGCTTCCTGAGTGAAAATGCAGAGTTCGCTGATACCATTTCCTCCGCTGGCATCGCCTTTGCTGGTCCCTCATCAGCATCAATAAGGGCCATGGGTCTCAAGCACGAAGCTAGAGGTATCGCACAAGCGGCCCATGTTCCAATTGTCCCAGGCACTCAGCTTCTAGCATCTGCTGAGGAAGCTACCAAAGCTGCAATAGAGCTAGGGTTCCCAATCATGCTCAAAGCCACTGGAGGCGGCGGTGGCATGGGTCTTCAGATATGCAATTCTGCAGACGAGGTCGCAAAAGCGTTCGCTATGGTCGAGAGCCGTGCTGGTACCCTCTTCAAGAACAAGGGGATATTCTTAGAGAAGTACTATCCACGCTCTCGTCATGTAGAAGTCCAAGTCGCAGGCAACGGCGAAATTGTTGTCGCTTTTGGAGAGCGCGAGTGCTCACTACAGCGACGCCATCAAAAAGTGGTTGAGGAAACCCCAAGTCCATTCTTGGAACGTCACGCAGGCCTGCGTGAGAAAATGATTGACGCAGCCATCAACTACGCACTGCAGCTCAAGTACAAAAGCGTCGGTACAGTTGAGTTTCTCGTCGATGACGATACAGCGCAGTTCTTTTTCCTTGAGATGAACACTCGACTGCAAGTAGAACACGGCATCTCTGAGTTGCGTTGCGGGGTGGACTTGGTTGAGCTGATGCTGAGACAAGCGGATTACGAGCTTCAAGGTCAGCTTGGTATCCCAACCGAGAGTCTCAAAGGCCTTGGTGGGCAAGAACCTATTGGCTCAGCGATTGAAGTTCGTGTGTATGCTGAGATACCACTTTGTAACTTCGCTCCCAGCCCCGGCGTTCTTCAACACGTTCACTGGCCGCAAGGCGATGGTGTCCGAGTTGATACATGGGTCCAAAGTGGACAGAGAGTTACTCCTCTTTATGACCCATTGATTGGTAAGATCATGGTTCATAGTCTTGATGGCCGAGAAGCTGCCCGATTTAAGATGCTTGCGGCATTGGCAGATACAAAACTCCTCGGGACTCAGTCGAACTTGGAGTATCTTTCAGCGATCCTCGAGTCAGAGTTATTTACTGGCGGTAACACTCTAACAAACTCTTTATCTACTTTTGAGTTCAAAAGCCTCTCTTTGCAAGTTCTTGAGCCTGGAGTATCCACCACAATCCAGGACTATCCGGGCCGTGTCTCGGTCGGGCATGGTGTACCACCAGGAGGACCCATGGATGACCTCAGCGCTCGCATCGCGAATATCTTGGTTGGCAATGATGAACGAGTCGAGCTCTTGGAGATTACTCTATCCGGCCCAAAGCTTCTATTCCATGAAGCGGCTGTTGTCGGTGTCTGTGGTGCCGAGCTGCCCATCTCAATTAATGGCAGCCCTCAGCCAATGTGGTCCAGGCTTGTCATCAACCAAGGTCAGACCCTGAGTCTCGGTAAAGTGACTGGACAGGGGGCGCGAGTATATCTCGCCGTCAAGGGCGGCTTCCCAGGGGTCCCTTCGTTTCTTGACTCCAAGTCAACTGCCCCTGAGCTTGGGTTTGGAGGTTATCAAGGCCGAAAACTACAAACTCACGATATTCTGACGCTCGCTCTAGAGTCCAAAGATTGGGCAGCTCAGGCGGTGCCATTCACCCTTCCAGCCCACCATATTCCAGAGTTTGGAAGTACCACTATCTGCTGTATCGACGGGCCATATGGCTCTGACGACATCTTGACGGCTGAGGGAGCCGAGACATTGTATGGAGGTGAATGGAGTGTCAGCCACAACAGCGGTAGAAGTGGTATACGCTTACAGGGACCACGATTGAAGTGGGCTCGCACATCTGGAGGCGGCGGAGGATCTCATCCTTCCAATGTCTTTGAGTACGGATACCCCAATGGCGGGGTCAACTTCACTGGAGAGTCTCCTATTATCTTCGCCAATGATCGGCCGGATCTTGGTGGCTTTGTATGCCCAACGACAGTTTGCTCTGGAGAGATGTGGAAGCTTGGCCAGCTGAAGCCTGGTGACAGTATTCGCCTCCAATCAGTCTCGTACAAAGATGCTCTCAAGATTGCTCGAAATAAATCAGTACACCTTGAGGCTCTCGCGCGATTTTCCAATGGAAAATCCGGAGATATTCCCGCTCTTCAAATGGACTGTTCTGCCCAACCCCCAAGTTCAATCCTCTACCAAAGTCCAGCAAGGGGCGCGCATCCCCAAGTGATATACCGTCAAGGAGGCGACACCAGCATTATCATCCAGTATGGCAACCAAACTTCAGACCTAAGAAACACAGTTTGTGTTCAGCTCCTCACTCGACAGCTCACGGCCGCGAACTTGCCAAGTGTACGTGGCGATCCAAATATCTCCACTCTCACTGTTCGCTTTGATCCGTTCCAGATTGATCGTTCTGAGCTTCTCCAGAGACTGATCTCTTTCGATGGTAATATCGGTGATACTGGCGGCGTCAAGATACCTGCCAGGCAAATACGGCTTCCCGTCTGCCTCGATCACTCATCACTCCAGGAGTCAGCGGAACGGTATATGGAGAACATCAGGCCAACAGCCTCCTATCTTCCCGACAACGTCGAATATTTGCGAAAGAATAACGCCTTGTCAACTCGTCGAGATGTTTTAGACTCTCTTCTGAAGACACCATGGCTGACTGTCGCCGTTGGCTTCTTCGTCGGAACGCCAATCCTCTTTCCGCTTGACCCTTGGCGAGTCTTGACGGGCCAAAAGTACAACCCGAGTCGAGGCTACACTCCAGGCGGCTCAGTGGGACTAGGAGGATCAACAGTTGCAATTTACCCAGTTGCTGCACCGGGAGGGTATCAACTCATGGGCCGGACACTTGGAGGCTGGGACTCGACAGGGAGCCGACCTGGTTTCTCGCCTGCGAAGCCTTGGTTGTTCGATCATCTGGACCTTGTATGCTTCTATGAGGTAACTGAGCAGGAGTACGATAAGATGGAACGTGATTTCGAGGCTGGTCAATACAAGTTTGACATAACCGAGACGACAATCGACATGGACCATTATATCGCCAAGTTTGACGCAGCAGCTAAGGATCCAGAGTATCAATCGTGGCGAGATCGTCAAGCAGCAGCAGCCGATGAGTTGGCTGAGCTAGAACAGAAATTGTTTGATGAATGGACTCTTTCAAAGCAGTTGGGCAGCGATAACGCGGATGAGGATGGCGACCTTGACTCGGAGAACATTGCTGTTATCGAGTCGCCTGTAAATGCCAATGTATGGAAGGTACTTGTTAATCCTGGTGATGTCCTGGAGGTAGGACAGACGGTAGCAGTTCTTGAGGCTATGAAGATGGAGATTAACTTGGTTGTTGGTGAAGATCAGGCGGGTACCGAGGTGATCAAGATTAACCAACCGCCGGGAAGTGTTGTTAGTCCAGGGACCATAGTGGTAAAGGCCAGAAGGAGGCAGGAGTAGAATGTAAAGCCGTGTGTTATAAAATGGGATAATAATTCATTTATTAACGAGCATCTAAGAAATCTTCATGGTGACCTGGAAACATTATGTCGAAATTAATTTAAATCATACGCCCTTATTTGGCTATGGATGCAGCATCATGCAATCCAATGCAGGTGTATCGGGGAGATCGTGGAGGGCAACGCTAAGTTAGCACCAATTGATCGGGCGTCACGTGGTTCCACTCGACCGGGCCGGTCTTATAGGGACCGGCAAGGGCAACCCCAGTCTTCAAACTTATCAACAACACTCCCTGTCTCGCGTGCATCGAAATCTCGAGATATCACAAATGGTCAATGCTGTACTTGCATATTTTGGCATCCAAGGCGATCTCTTTTTCCTGCCCACGCACATAATGATGCCTCTCAACATACAACATCAATGATATCACGGGGACATGCATCGTCTTGGCCCGCATTATGAAAGGTAGACCTCGGCTTCCAGTACCTCACTGCAGGTTCTGCAATAAAGAATTCAAGAGACAAGAGCACTTAGAACGGCACATCCGCACACGTAGGGTTGTTGTCTTCGCTTCCAAGTTAATACTGAATTGCATCTAGATACACGCGAGCGTCCATATGGGTGCCCTTGCGGCCGGGCGTTTTCAAGACAGTTAGTCAACGGAGGAACACTTCCCGACCTTGGGTACAGGAGCTAAATAAATTACAGGGACCTTTTAAATCGCCATCGTCGACTGTCTCAATGCACGAGCAGTGGTTTGGCAGCTGGAAATGCAGAGTCAAATCGAATAGTATCTCCAGCTGATGCTGACACCACATCACCTTCCATCTCACACGCCAGTGATGAGCGCAATCCATCTTTGTCTGGCTCGCAGGTACAAAGCCACAGTACACTTTCTGGTGTGGTCAATATGGCGACCACGGGACCCAGTAATGCCATGGCAAACTCTCCCCAGACGGTCGCTTCTCAATATGAGATGATGGGTAGATTTTCTATTCATAATAGACATTCAGGTTACCGCCAGGACACTCCAAGTCAAATTTCCAGTCATTCAAAAACACAGGTTGACAGCAATGATGCCACTCAGATACAGGCCATGGGGAACCTTGACTTTATGCAACTTGAATCTTTCAACGTGGATTTATTCCCCGATGAGATGGATATGATCAACAGCTATCTTGGCGGAGTTCTTCCTCCTATGGATTCCCAACAATCATACTCTCCTGATGCGACGAACTACTTTACCCAGCCATTTGGCCATCAGCTAGACCTTGAATCTTCGGCATCATTAAGCGATTTACAACCAACTGCAACTGCCAATCATGTTGAGATGACCAATGTCCCGATCTCGCCACTACCTTACGAGCAAAGGCAAGAAAGCCAATCGCTCCCAAAACGAAAGGCGACTGGCAAACCTCTGGATATTATTGAAGATATTGTAGCAACAAACCCTTGGGCCGTATCAGCTAATGCCTACGAAAGACTTTCCAAGGAGTTCTCAAAACATAAATCGGTCTTACCGGAGTCATTTACACTTCCTAGCAGACACGCTTTATCTAGATATATCGCAAGCTGGATACGGGGATATCACCCGCACTTACCA
Organism: Fusarium austroafricanum; assembly: GCA_012932025.1. Taxonomy (NCBI): domain Eukaryota; kingdom Fungi; phylum Ascomycota; class Sordariomycetes; order Hypocreales; family Nectriaceae; genus Fusarium; species Fusarium austroafricanum. The sequence goes on along the minus strand of JAADJG010000402.1, from coordinate 25,590 downwards.
TTCATTCACCTGTCAACGACTAGTTTGGAATCCATGTCACCTGTGCTCCTCTTGACCCTAGCAGCTACTGGGTCGTTCTACGGATTCGAACACCCTCAGGGATATGCTATGTACTTTGTTGCAAAGTCATGGGTCAACTACGAGCTGGAAGAACGACGGCGTGCGTCAAATCGCCATCTACTAAACGGCTTCCCTCGCTTTGCTGCGCTTCCAACCAGTTCAACAGAAGTCTTTAGTGAGCCACCTAACCACCTGGTTGCCTTGGAGAAGTTCGACATTGAGTTATTACAATGCCTGTTAATTATCGTCATGACCATGTCCTGGCTTGATGGCCCTTTCGCCCAAGAGGCACTTGCGATAAGTGGCCAACTTACTGTACTCACTCGCAATATTCTGAAACGTCTCCCTGAGAATGATATTAATAGCACCTGGGAGGCTTGGGCCCTGGGTGAAGAGAGACGACGAACGATCCTGGCCGCATATTTCACACTAAACATCCAGACCATTTGCTTCAACGTGCCACCGCAGATATCAGCTCTCGAACTCAACTTTGAGCTTCCTTGCTCCGAAGCCGAGTTTAATGCACCCAATGCAGATGCATGGCATCGACTACATCGCAAGGTTGACCTACGCAAACTCAACTTCCAGTCCTGTTTCAAGCAGCTATTATCTGGAGAGCCTCTAGCTAAGGAGGCCTCGGTTACGGAGTTTGGGAATTACATGCTTATCCAGAGCTTGTTGGTACAGATCTATTTTGAACGCCAAGTCTCATCTTCGTTATTGGCCACGTCTCCAAATCTTTCAGAGAGCACCCTCTTGACTTACGCTGCCGCACTTGGTGCATGGCAATCCTGCTGGGACTCGGCCATAGAATCTGCGCCGGACCCATCATCTCGTAATGGACCTCTTCCTTTCAACTCGACCGCAATGCTACGCCTGGCTCACATTCATCTTGGCTTTGGGCTTTACAGCCAATGCGAGCTACTCTCTCGAGATCCCAAGGTTAAAGCAGAGGTGTTTGAACCTCATCGGAATCCACTACCACTTCGTGCTCCTCATCTCGACCAAGCTGTTTTGCATGCTATCTACGCTTTGAGAATACCAGTCCGAGTAGGTATAGCTTTTGTGGCTCGTGGTCGTACAGGTCATTGGAGTGTTCAGCATGCTATCAGCCACTTTGGATGCGCGCTTTTGCTGACCCACTGGCTTGAGAACCTTTATCGGCTTGTTCTTTTAGATGGTGTTGCCGCCCTTAGAGAAGAGGAGAAGCGACTACTTTCCATGGTTGATCGACTGGTCGAGGAAACCCATTTGGAAGCCTCACTGGGCCCAAAGACCGATTTTCCAGGTCGAATACGACGTCTGTCTATTGCAGCAGTGAAACTTTGGGCCGAGACATGCAAAGGGATCCAAGTTTATGAGATTGTTCATGTCGTTGGGGAGACTTTGTCTCTGGTGGCAGAGTCATTAGAACGGCGAGCGGAGACATGAACATACAATCGGTAACAGCACGGCAATGTGTAGTTCAAATACTTCAAGATACCACGTTCACTTGCCCTTACTATTCAGCGTTTGATTTAGAGGATCGTTCAGTGTTGAGGGTTGACTTTGATGAATTGGCCTTGGCTGAACAAAGAATCGTCCTATGTTCTAGCATTGTTGAACCGTTTGGTATTTCTTTGTCTCAATTATCACTTGTCCTTATGCTTCTCTATGAACGAACGATAGACCTGAGTAGGTGAACAGTAACAGCCAACCAGTGAACAGCATTTTTCTTTGGTATCACAAATCAAGTGCATTTCCAAATTCATATTAAATGCTTCATTGACCCATCCTTCCTACTCTTTTTATCACCACTACCAACAAGCACTCCATCTTTCTAGCACACATTCCCACCTCTACTCACCATCGCTACTCACATAAACACTCTTCACTATGTGTAACTACGCCGAACTCGAGTTTTCTTGCTCTACCGCCAATGACCCCCATCGTCTCAAAACTGAGGCAGTTCTCCAATGTCACAATCCTTTCGGCTGTCTCGTTGAAGGGGTATCGACTCAAAACTCTGGATCAAGGCCTTCATCTCCTGTGAGGTATGGTTTCACTGTTATGAAGATTGGCGGTGATTGCGCAAAGTGCGCCCAAATGAAGACCAAGGAACTTGAAGAGAAAGAGAAAGTCTTCGATGGGATTCAGTGTACGATAGGTGAAATAGAAAAAGACCTCGAGAGTATGTCAGTCGCTAATAAGCAGCAATCAAGAAAAAGGACCCCGCCACCTTTGGAAAACCACCAACCAGAGCCAATCTGTGCTTCTGGGCCCTGCAAGAGAAATGTCACTACATCTCGAGATGGTCGCAAGGGATTGTTCTGCAAGAGACATACCTGCGCCGCTGAAGATTGGGGATGTCTTCAATATATTTCTACTACGCGCAACAGCAGTCAGTACTCTATCTTCTGCTCTGTGCATTCTTGTAGTATACACGGCTGTGGACTGAAGATCTCAGGTCAGTCAAGTATTTACTGTAAGAGGCATCAGGACATGGCTAATCTTTCTACTGAGTAGGCATGGTAATAAGTACTAAGCTATTGGCTAGAAAGAAAGGTTAGGGATGATAGAGTCAGGGGGGATATGGGGAGGTTATGAACCAAAGAAAAAACATTAAAAGGCAGACTGGCTCTGTTTACAATTCATTATTCCTTGATGCACATTTTGATGTAAAGTTTCGATTCTTGAGCATAGGCATATTTTCAATGTATGCCACTTCATCCAAGAGCTTTAATCCACAACCCTCTCCTCTGACCTGGGATAAATCTAGATTCATATATAGCAAAAGAATATATGAGTGGCGTATTTTTCTTATGGAACTCTGCCGCAAGTTTGGTGAATTGACTGCTTCTCTGTTATGGCTAAATAATTCAAAGATGCAAACCCTTCCGACAAGTAGTCAACATCGTGTCACATTTTTGTGTATCGGTTTAGCGTGTATATCACCAATAAAAATTTACATATCCGCCCTCTTATGAAAGTGATAAGTCTGGACTCATAACCGTTTGTCAAATAGTTCCGAAATCTGTTGTTTGAAAGCGTTTTCGTTATTCTCATATATGTCCTAAACTCCCTATCCTTTTCCGAAGTTCCAGCCTCACAAGATCCCTCTAATCCGATCCAAATTTCCCAACCCATTTTCTCTGCTCTAACCCCTTATGAAGTCTCCTTCTTCTCTTCACCTTTGCTATCCTCCTCCTCGATCTCCACCGACTCAACAGCAGCGTTCAAACCACCCTCTTCTTGGTTCTTATCCTCTAGCTTCTTAGCAGTGGACAAGAAGTACTCGGCCACATCGTTCTTGTGGTTGAAGTAAGCTAGGTCAAGAGGAACATAGTTCTGCTCGTTGGCCAAAGCAGGAGAGGCTCCTTGATCGAGAAGCAACTTGATGACATCGAGGTGGCCTCCTAAGGCTGCCCAGTGAAGACCTGTATTTCCAGCTTCGTTTGCCTCGTCTAGGAAAGCTTGCTTTTGTTCCTTTGGTTGGGCGTCGAAGTATTGGATGAGTTGCTTAACGATTTCTAAAGAGTGTTAGTATCATGTTGCCAGGAGGTCAAAGGCTTCAGGTGAGGATTCCTGAAATCTTCGTATAATATGGCATCTGTTGTCTGTCTTAACTTACCCAAATGACCGTTTCCTGTAGCCATGTGCAAACATGTAGACTTGTTGGAAGCATCTTGAGCAGCCGCTACGATCTCAGCAGGGTTGACATTCTCTCGCTCCGCCAGGCTCTTGATAGTTTCAGTCAAGTCCTCCTGTTCTCCGGCACGAGCAAAGTAAATGAGATCATCGATCTCGTCTTCTGTGAGTTTGGGTGCCATGATGATGCGCTTTGTGATAGTTTTCATGCAAAGATATAAAATTTTGTGAAGATGAGGGGACTGTGTGCGAAGATACCCCGCTATTTTCGCACGGTGTGGGGGTAGATTGGTGTAGGGTAAACAGATTCTAGGTACGATGATCTTTCTGAATCAAGAACAGTTTTTAGGTGAGATCGATCTAGATCTAGATCTTAATTGTCGAGCATCGGGTTTGCTAAACATTCTATCTCCCTTAATTTCATTCTCAACAACTTTCCACGATCACTTTAGATTGCATCGCTAATCAGTGCCTCCCCAATCTCACCATCGAGCCACGAACATAAATCCCCAGACTCATCAAGCCACTCGATTTCTGCCTTGACACCAAGAGCGATCATCAACTGCAGTTCGCGTCTCATCTCAGAAACCTCAATTTCATCTGGCAATGAATTGGCGATTTTCTTGAGAGTTGAGATCGCCACACTCCGCTCTCTAACGTTCAGATACGTAATAGGGTCACGACACAGAGTAGATGTGATAGAAACCTGATACGACTGACTGGGCGGCCCAGAGCTGGCAGGGAACGCATTAGCGTAATCTCGAAGGAGATGTGTTGACTTGATTCCGAGCCACTGTAATGCTTGTGTACCGAGATCAGCTTCGTGACTCAGTCTGTCGGATCCATATCGGTAGCATCGCAAGATCTTGACCCCGTCGGGATCATAGTCAAGGAGCCCCAAGATTGGAAGGTGAGGATGCCACTCGTGGACAAAGTTCAAGAATGAGCGAGTGGTCAAATCAGGATATCCTTTGGCCTACGGATGTAAGCTCGGGTTCCGCGGAGGTATAAAGACACATACAGTGACAAGGACCCCAGGGCCAAAAAGGGACGTTCTCCAAAACTGTGAAGAACACAGTGATCGAAAGACGGCCTAAACAAATTAGCTCTATCGAGATCGAGGAACCATGAGCCTTACATCCTTCTCTACAACTAGAATCCACTTGAGACCGTGAGTGTCGACGCCCGAGATTGACTGAACAGCTGGGATTGCAACCCCCTACAACATTCAGAAGTGGACGGATAGACCTGCATATGAAATGACTTACCAGGTCTCCCGAACAAGGGTTCAGCGTACTGCCATCGTGGAGATGTATAATCAACGGCCCAGCCAGGATACCCTTTGATGCTGCGACCTACCACAGTCAGTAGAATGAAGGATGATGTGTGACAAGGCGCACAATGTTCAAGTCTCCACGACTGATACCAAGAGTGAAAGCGATATCATCTACAAGCTCATCCACTTGATTTTGTTTATCGAAAAGGTGTTGGTGTTGGTAGAAGATGTGACTGCAGAACACGGTTAGTTTCGCTCCTGCATCCTAGACCCAATGCACAAACCGCTTGGTCAGGATTGTCCCCGCTACGAGAGCATCATGCGATAGCTGAAGAATGAGAAGTATTCGCGCTGTGGCATGTTAGTCAAACTTGCATAATTATATTGATGTCCTGCTGCCTGACTAAACTTGATCGCTTCCTGCTGGTTGCGACCAGGAAAATGAACCTGCTCAGGCTGTGCACTTGCCGCACGATGGGAAGACCTTCGGGGAGTGAATGCAATTGATAACTCTTGGCCTGCAGATAAAGCGTCTATGATTTGCGCAAGAATGTCTTCAATGCGAGTCACAACCGTCCCAGCATTTGGGTTGCCGATTATCGTATTCGTATCAGTATTCTCATTTACTGGCGCTGATGATGGGCGATTAGCTTGGGCACCTCGAGTTAGTTCTGGTGTAGCAATTGATTGAGCAAAGCCTTCTTCTTCGTCCATCTTGGCATAGTATCCGACAAGACCAACTCGAATGGGGCGTTGATGTTTTTCGCAAGTAGAGTTCAAGATCTGTCCGAATACGCAGTAGAGTTGTAATGCGATGAGGTTGACATGTGGAGGTTGCACGAATTGTCCAATCGAGAGAGTGAAGTAAATTATTTCAGGGGGCTTGACCGCTAAAGCCGGGATATGACAGGTGCTGTACCCGTGTACCGTGCCAGGGGTAAGTGCCACCGGCAGCCCGCGGGCCTTTAAAGTCATTCAGCTCCGGCTCCGCATTAGTCTTGTTTAAAGCATGTGCTTCTCATTGACTTTACTGGGGTTTCATTCAATAATCACTCCACTGCTCTTCTTTCAATTGACCCCTCAAAAGTTACTATTGAGAACCTCAGACTGCTTCAAACATGGTCGCAAACTCTAGTGGGCGTGATGTTAGGGCGGCAAAGTCGCGTAAGCGCGCTTCCGACTCTGAGTCGGAACCGCTGTTGAAACAGGGTCAGCCATACCCCAAGCAGCCGCGCATCGGTTCACAGTTGGACAAGACACGATGGAGGCTTAAGGACGACGACAGCCGCCACACGTGGCACTACCTGGAGGATGACAATGATGCGAAGGAATGGCCGCAGAGTTATGCTGAAAAGTGGTACCTGAATATGCCATTGGTATGTGCATTGTCTTGTTCTTGTTCCCCTGTCAAGTCGCAACTAACATAGCTAACACAGGACCTCCCTGATCTTCCCACACCTGAAGACCCATTGGCAGCCGCCGCGAACGGTCTTGACTTTTTCGAAAAGTTACAACTTCCTAGTGGTCATTGGGGTTGCGAATATGGCGGTCCCATGTTCCTGCTTCCTTGTGTCGTCATCACCTGGTATGTTACCAGGACGCCGGTTTCTTCTGCCCAAGCGACGGCGATCTACAACTACCTCTCCGCACGATCGCATCCCGAAGATGGCGGTTGGGGCCTACATATTGAGGGCGAGAGCAGTGTCTTTGGAACTCTGTTGAATTATGTGGTCCTCCGACTTGTTGGTGTCGATTCCGAGGATCCTGTGTTGGTCAAGGCCAGGGGGACTCTGCACAAGATGGGAGGAGCATTGTATGCACCACATTGGGCAAAGTTCTGGATGGCTGTTCTGGGAGTGATGAGCTGGGATGTTGTCAACCCTATCCCTCCAGAGATTTGGCTTCTCCCTGATTGGGTTCCCTTTGCGCCATGGAGATGGTGGATTCATATTCGCATGGTGTTCTTGCCAATGGGTTGGCTATACTCGAAGCGCTGGGTCTGTGAAGAAACCGACGTTATTCGATCACTTAGGAAGGAAGTGTTCATCGAGGACTTTGCCAAGATTAATTGGACAAACCACCGCAACAGCATTGGTGTAGTTGACAACTACCACCCCAAGTCATGGCTACTCAACGTAGCCAATTGGCTGATCGTTAATGTCTGGAACCCGTTTCTACGCCCCAACGTTCTCAAGGAAAAGGCTGAAGCCTGGACCAGCAAACAAGTCGATATGGAGGATGCCAACACAGATTATGCTTGCTTGGCGCCTGTCAACGCTACAATAAACACAGTCTTATGCTATGCTCGTGACGGGCCCGATAGCTATGGTGTTAAGAGGCATATCGAGCGACTTGAAGAGTTCATATGGGTGAAGGATGAGGGCATGCTGGTCAATGGCACTAACGGTGTACAATGCTGGGATACTGCATTCTTGATCCAGGCAGTTTTTGAGGCTGGTCTTCATAAGCAGAAGAAGTACGAACAGATGTTGATGAAGTCACTACATTATCTGGAGCGTCAGCAGATTCGAGAGAACTGTGTGGACCAGGAAGTCTGCTATCGTCAACCTAGAAAGGGTGGCTGGCCTTTCAGCAACAAGGATCAAGGCTACGGTGTCAGTGATTGCATTTCGGAAGCATTAAAGGCTATTATCCTTCTGCAAAAGGTGGCTGGTCTTCCTGAGGTCCTCGAGGATCAACGAATTTTCGACGCTGTTGATACTCTTATATTATATCAGAACGACGACACCAACGGTATGTCATCGTACGAAAAACGACGAGGAGGCGAGTGGTTGGAAATGTTGAATGCCGCTGAGGTCTTTGGCCGTATCATGATCGAGTACGACTACCCCGAATGCACAACAGCTTGCGTTACAGCTCTATCCATGTTCAACAAGCATTGGCCGGACTACCGACCTAAGGAGGTCAAGGCTGTGATTCGAACGGCTGCTGAATGGATCAAATCCAACCAGCGACCTGATGGCGGATGGTACGGTAGTTGGGGTATCTGCTTTACCTATGCCGGGATGTTTGCGCTTGAGAGCATGAAGCACATCGGTCAGACATATTCCACAGGCGAGAACTCCAAGCGTGGCTGTGATTTCTTCATCTCTAAACAGAGAGACGATGGTGGCTGGTCAGAAAGCTACAAGGTATGATGCTCCCAGAAATGCTTTACAAATCCTTGCTAACAAAAACAGGCCTGCGAAACCATGGAGTACGTCGAACATCCCTCAGGCTCCCTCGTGGTCCAAACAGCCTGGGCTCTCATCGGCCTCATGGAAGCAGATTATCCCCATGTGGAACCCCTGAGGAAGGGCATCCAGTTCATCATGGACCGCCAGAAGCCCAACGGAGAGTGGCTACAAGAAGCCATCGAGGGTGTCTTCAACAAGTCGTGCATGATATCGTACCCCAACTACAAGTTTACCTTCACCATCAAGGCCCTGGGCATGTTTGCGAAAAGGTTTCCTGAGGAAAAGCTTGTGCCAAGCTGGGCTGTGGGAGAGAATGGGTCGACTGAGGTTAAGGCCAATGGCGTCAAGGCGAATGGTGTTGAGAAACTCTAGAGGGAGACAAAAACACGATGCATGAACAACACGAGGCGATGATAAGAGGCAAATACATAATTTTAATCTCCAATACATAAAGACTATTCGGGCCTCAGGCCCCAACACATGATAGCTGGCCAACCCTAGGGCACTCTCCTTGAAGTTAATGTTGGAGTATAAGGACAAGTGACGTCTCCAGTCCATTTCCAACATTTATCCTCATCTTTGCCTTTGCTTTTGGCCTTCTTGCCCATTTTTCACCTCCGTCCCCTGTTGTCCATCTCCTTGTATCCTCCGTCTCCTTGCTTCCTCCCATCTCCTGTCATTCTCAATTTTCGCCACTCAACTGTCCCCTTAGCACACAAGGAGCCCGCACAATGCACACAACAAATACTCAGGCAACCCTTGAGACACGGTGGAAAATCACAATTACGCCCTTCCTATTCAGTACCATGTTCATTAGAGGGTACCTGGCCTGCGGCTTGTTGGTCGTGTTGGAAAAGCAATCCTCCAGCTCGACAGCCCCGGAACTCTGCAGCATGGCAAATATACCTGGCGCCATAGCCAAGGCGCATTACTGCAAGAACACCGAAAACCCATCTCCAATCCATCGCTTTATCTCCCATATCCGATTGAACATCTAATAACAAGCAGCCCTTAGATATAGCTGACAAGACACAGGGATGAAACATGACATGATGATAGCTTCTTCACACCATCAGACCAGCCGATGAATGTAATGAAAAAGAGAGAGCGCACGCACGAGGCGTACTAAGAAATCAAAAATTGTACCAATCGTCCCAATATCTTGAACATCAGAACGAATAGCTGTTAGTCGCTGGGGTTACGAGCAACGAAGAAGAAGAAGAAGAAGAAGAAGAAGACGAAGACGAAGAGAGAGCGAGCCAAAAGCAACCACAACAATAACAACATCAGCAGCAGCAGCATAAGAAAAGAGAAGAAAGAAAGTTCGGAACCTGGGGGATGATCCCATATTTGAACATCCAACAATGAACCTCCTTCCTGACGAACGAGCAAACATCTGCTGCCGCACAACCAGATAGTTCTCCAAGATTCCATTTTTGACGAGATGGGCTGACTTTCACATGCCAGTTTCCCTGGAAGGAAAGTATTGGGATGGCTTAGTTAAAAAGACGGCAGAAACACTGATGAATGAATCAGGCGATGACGTTTTGTTGAGGACTCGCAGCAGGGCAATTGGAAAAGAACCACGTGTAGCTTTGAGCTGTATCAGGCACTGAAGAGGAAAGAACAAAATAATTATCCACCCATCGAACCATCATCCACGAGCTATTACAAAGAGGAAGTACCATGATGACGGGGATTCTTTCTGATTGGAGAGCAACTCAATCAGGAGGAAAGGACAAAAGCTTTCTTTGACTATCAGAAGTGCAGCAAGAACGGCGTAACATGAAACAGAGGATGCCTACTAACATTTGTGGAATTAAAAAGAACATGTATCTCCAGGAGATGGAAGAACACCAAGATGGCATTGTCAGGAACAGGACCTAAGGTATCATGTTGAAGAAAGAGGTAGTGCCTAGGGTGGGGGATAGGGAGTTGGAGGCTGTGCGGTGATCTGAGAGATTACCCTTAGCACTAACGAGCCCGTCACAGCGTCTTGCTATGGACAATAATCAAGGTGCTCGTGATTGAGTTGCATATACTGTGGGGGCAGGCTATGAATGACTGCCATGTATGTTATGTGGGTTTCCCTGCCCAGGTGTAAGTCATACAGACTCTCTGGTATCGCAGTTTGAAACACCAAAATTAGGTAACCAATAGCTTCTTGGGTTGCTAAAAGAAGGACCACGAAAGTTTTACAGAGTTGGAAGGCCTAGTCCTCATCGATATCTCGGGGACCCGTCCTGCCTTTATTCTATATTCCAGGTTGTGGTGATAGATAGCCACGCTACACTCACTTCAACAGTACTCATGCAGGGTGATGGTGGTATTTGTAGCAGCAAACATATTTTATATATAGGTATTAAACTTTGTTAAATTAGGCACCCTCGAATTTATCTAGAAAAATTCTACTTGTATCAGTAAACTTTTTCTTGGGTGCCTCTATTCCGCTGCGTGCACAGTCATCATACAAAAGTGCACCAGCTGCCTGTATCATGCCCCACCAAAGCTTCCAGAACCAACCATCCTCAACTCGAACTTGGAGCTTTGCAGCTGCTGCCTCCGTCAACACGAGCCTCTCACCCTTTTTAGCTGTTAATTCTACTTCGTCCTCTCCCATTTTCCTTCTCCCAATCAACCCGTAACAGCCCACCATGTCGCACATCACACTGGCCCAACAAGGCCTCGCCGCTGCCGAATCGCGCAACTGGGAGGAAGCCATCGACAAGCTCTCAGCCGCTCTCAAGACCTCGCAGAACCCTGCATGGCTCATCGCCCGATCAAAAGCCCTTATCAACAAACAGCGCTTCCAAGAAGCCCTCGACGATGCCAACCTCGCTTGGCACACCGCTTACGAGCGCAATAAGCGACCCCTCCTCATCGACGCCCACTACCGTCGTGCTGTCGCCTATTACCGTCTCAAGCAATATGCTAACGCCGATGCATGCTGCGTCTATGCTATGCGCCTAGTCAAGGGCTTTCCTGCCGTCGAGAAGGAGGACCCCGCAAAGAAGAGCACGGACGAGAAGGGTTTCTATAAGGTGACCCTTAAGGATGCGCAAGAAGAGTCGGCTACGGATGAGATCAACAAGGCAAAGGGCGGCGCACTGGATGTTGGAAGCAACGATGCTGCAAATGCGAAGGAGTGGCGTATTGCCAGCACACTGCGCATGCAGATTCTGTTTGCCATGGACAAGCTTCCTGAGGACGACCCCGCTCGCCAGCTCACAACAGCCAACAAGCCCGAATTGAAGAAGCTATCAGATCTAGAAACCAAGAAGACAGAAACCAAGGAGACGGCTGCTCCAGCCACTCAAGCAGTCCCCAAGCCTGCTGTACCAGCCGATACTCCTCTGAGACTCCAAGAATTTCAGAACGACAACACCATGACTGTATCCATCCTTTCCAAGGGTGTCAACAAGGAAAAGCTCCAGGTTCAGTTCAAGCCCAAGTCTGCTCACCTTGACTCGGTCATTTGGCCCAACGGCGACGACAAGCCGTTTACACTGGATCTCTGGGGTGAGATTGACACAGAGGCTTCTACGTACAGGGTCACTCCCAACAAGGTTGAGCTGAGCCTCAAGAAGAAAACACCTGGAAAGTGGGCGCAGCTCAAGGGAGAGGGAAGCGACTCCGCTCCTGATGCTGCAGCTGCCGAGGAGACCGAGTAAGCCTCACAAACACTCACTGTAGCACCGCCAACTAACATCATCCCAGAAAGCTCAAGGTTCTGAAAGAAGCCCGCCAGAAGGCCATGGACGCCGCCGCGGCAGAGACTCCTGCTCAAGAGAAGCCCGCAGCCTCCACTGAGGCCAAAGAAAAGGCCCCTGCCACCGAAGGGTCTTCCAAGGCAGCGCCGGCGTACCCCTCGTCTTCCCGCACCGGACCCAAAAATTGGGATACCATCGGTGAAGATATCGACTCTGATGAAGAGAAAGATGTCAATGTCTTTTTCAAGAAGCTGTTCAAGGGTGCCACTCCCGAGCAGCAGCGAGCCATGATGAAGAGCTTCACAGAGAGCAATGGCACCAGCCTCAGCACAGACTGGAATGACGTGAAGGATAGAACCGTGGAGACTGTTCCTCCTGAGGGTGTTGAGCCTAAGAAGTGGTAGATGCATCTGGTATGAGACAGATGATTGTTGAATGGGGATAGTGAGCTATACTAAAGTAAGGATGATTCATGACACGTTCGGTGTTCAGGTTGGACTCGTTTGGCGCATGGGAAGGGAAATTCGGAAAAGTAGCTCTGGTATCTGAGCCTTGAATTTAACCAATTCATAACCTTCGCTATGCCGTGAATATTCTATGTGATGTCTCTAGTAATTTAACACTTCGTAATCTCTCTCTCTCAATTCCGCAGCCCCTTTTCTCTTTAACCCATCCTCAACACTCTCAACCTGACCCTCAACCTTTCCAAACCACTTTGACGCCCTCAACTCGTTATCCTCTAACGCACGACTCCATTCTTTACCACCACGATACTCGGCCGCTAGAGTCTCCGGAACGTGAAGCACACGACTCACAAGATCCTCTCTCGCGATATACGCTCCCCTCAACCATCTCGATCCCCCACCGACATCAAACTGGTTCCTGCCATGCATAACCCTTAGATTATCGAAGAGCACACATTCTCCCGGCTTCATCTTCATCTCGAACATAGCATCTGGATCATTGATCAGTCCGTCGAAAAGCTGCGCTGGCTCAAGCCACGCTCGCGCATCTACAGCAGGAATTTGGAATTGGTTCTGGAACGGTGGACTCCAGTACACAGCTGCCAGGTTTCCATCCGGTCCAACGTCAAATAGCGATCGCTGCTGACGATAGAAATATCCATGCTTCTCATAGTGATATGGAATTTTGACACGGGCGAGATTCTTGACTGTAGGCGAATCCTGGAGCCAGAGAAGCTTTCCAGCGAATAAGCCATCGCTGAAAAGTGATTCACCGCCGTTACATGAGTTTTCCATGCAGTGAAGAAGCTGGATCGCTGGTGGACTCTCCAGATACAGCAGATCTTGATGAAGACCTAGGTATCCGCTTGTGTACGCTACGTTCTCAGCGTCGGGCTTTGCGCGAACGTCGAAAGTGCGGCCGTAGAATGTTTCTTTAATATTTGCGATGCGTGTAGTGATATTGACGATGGAGTTCTCATCCTGTGGGACGTTATTAAGAAACACGAGGCCGAGGTTCGACAGATCGAGAAGAGTGTGCCAGAATGCATCGTCGCCCTTCATGAACTCATGATAGTCAATCTTGCGTACGCGCTGTTGAATAGTTGCTTTGTCCCAGAACGTCCGGCCTGTCTTAGGATACACTGCGTCTTGTCTCGGATAAGGCATTTTCTCAATAGGTGCATGACCTAAAGCTTTGTCGATTGAAGACCAAGGGAGAATCGTTTCGTGATCGCTGTACATGTCATTCTTGAACCTGATGCCCACGCCATCTGAAGTAGCGCGGATGTTGTCGATGGCGATGTCTGAGGGAACTGCTGTTGTTGCAAAGCTTTTTTGACCAGAGGCTGGGTCGACACATGTTGTGCATGTGCAGCTGTCGCGAAGGACCGTGGCATCGAGACGTGTCCAGCCGCCGTTCTTTTCATCTTGAATTTGGATAAAGCGATCGCCGCTGGAAACGGTGAGGTTGTTATCCTTGGCTTGGAGTGTGGTTACTGGTTGAAAGAGGGGAAGTATGCTGAAGCTCTTTGATGCAATAGTTCGAGTATGTGTGAAAGATGGTGGCATTGATGATTTGAAGCTGTTCATTCTTTGAGCACTTGCTCGAACCGATGAGAGCCCAGTTGGGAGAGCTCTACAGCTTCGAGCTGCCAGTCGGCGAGAGAACATGATAGCGCAACGCTCTTCTAGAGTAACAAAGACAAAAATACAATATATACAACAACCAAGAAAAGAATGCACTTAGATGAAGTAATGCAGACTGTATGAAGTACAGCAGGGGTCACCACATCTATATATCACCCACGGCCATCTTCGTACCTCGGCCAAAAGGGAGACAATGCTTCATGTGGGGTTTCTCGGCTCAAACCCCGCGTTGTTGGAGCTGGGCCAGTGACAGAGTTGGTCAGAAGCAAAAATGGCCTCATACGATACATACATCATACAGCATGACAAGAGGAGCAGCTTCACATCTTACTTCATACATAGGAAACAATTAAAATGTCAAATATTGCGTGTTCATGAATTGAGGTCAAAGAGGACCTTCATATCGATTCGATGTCATAATACATGTGGTGTACAGCAGATTCGTAAACGCCTGGTAGACCGTTCCTACCCTCAAGCATATTATCCACCAGAAATCACAACTTATCCGTTAATTCATCAGTTGCCCATCAACCGTCGATCAACCTCTGTTACGGTTGCTCGACCATCGCTTCACCATGACCTCTCTGACTTTGTATAGTTTCAAGGCCTCAGCGGCTCCTTGGTTCAAAGCCTTGTCGAACTTTGAAGGTGGTGGTACATCCACATACACCAGAACAAGGCTTTTGGTGACATGTGAGAGAACGCGCACAGTTCCGTGGAGCCACTGCCAAGTCTTCTGCGGATTTTGCTTTCCAGCCTCTTTCCAAAGTGCATCGGAGTAAGAAGGAATGACGATCAAGCCAAACTCGGCGTGATCAAAGACGGGGCCCTTAGCGTACAGCAACCAGTCAACGCCAAACTTGATACCCCCACGAGGCACCCAACCAAGTGATCTGAAGTGGTGATACACTGCGTAGTGAACAAGGAAGTTGTCGTCTGGCTGAAGGGCAGGGTCTGCGGGCTCGACTCTAGGAGGAAAGTAGGAATACTGTCGGAAAAGCCTCAGGAGATCCAAAGATGACAACTGAGCACCTGACGCCGGATCCTTAACAGTCAGAACACCCAAGCCAAAGCTCAACCAGAAGGCTTCTTCAGGCATTAGCTGGAGGTGTTCCATATTCTTCAGCACCGGCTTGCTAGTGCTCTTCAATGAGTTCTCCTCATGTCCATTCAATGCCACAGGTGAGGCAGCACGGATATCAGCCAAGCCATTTGCCTTGCCATTCGATGTCGAACGCTTGGGGCTAGGGGGATCAGCGAAGTGAAACGTGGTTGATTCGACAGTTGGTGAGAATCGGACGCTCTTCCGTCGCTTCTTTGGCTTGGTGCAGTCTTCTTCATCTGACGAAGACGCGACAGCGGAGGATGTGCCGTTCGCAACATGCTGAGGCACTCCATTGGATTCGGCGATATCGCCATTCAGGAGAGTGTCTACTGACAGGCCCAGCGCAGACGGATGGACACCAGAGATTCCAAGGCCATTGATCTCTTCTTCGACGGTCTCGGCAGTGGACCCCGCAGCGATTTCTGCCGCCGAGTTTGGCAGAGCAAGAAGTGTTGCAGGGCTCACTGGCGAATCATGAGTTGGTGCGGAAACCGAAAGGTTGGCGGGCTTAATAGGCTGCGGATGCACAATGTCCACCAATGAATTTGGTAGAGCTAAAAGTGCAGCAGGACTGACGGGAGACTCGTAGTTTGGAAGAGCAGCTGAGAGCGAAATAGGCTTGATGGATCTGGGCTCTGCGATGTCTTTCGACTCTTCAGCACGCAGCTCTCTTTCCTTGGCTTCAAACGCTTTGGCTTCTCGTGCCTTGATCTCTCTTGCCGTGGCTTCTTCAGCTTCCTGAAGGCGCGTTTCTCTGATGGCTTCCTGCTCAAGACGTGCTCGCTCCCACTTGGCGCGTATGCGTTCCTCACGTCTTTGCACAGTCATGATCTCGCTGACGTGGGCATCGGCCAATCCCTGACGAACTTGTTCACGCTTCAACCAGTTTGGCTCACTGCGACTAAGACTACCTTTTCCATAGAAGCCTTGCTCCCACAGAGCTCGGGTAGAGACATCATCCGTAATGTGAACAGATGATGTAGAAGCAGACCATACTCCATTATGCACAACCGAAGGTTCCGCCTTAGGCCGAGACAACAGTTGGCCTAACCACGCATACGCGACATGAAAGAAGGATATGGGGTTGTTCGGGTAAAAAGTTGGCAAAGGGAATGTGCGGATCGGCGCTGGAAGCGCATAGATCTGATGCAATGAAGGCCCTCGCTGCTGGGATTGCTGAGGACCAGCGGAATCCGTGGTAGGCGGGGTACCAACGGGATTTGTGTTTGATGATTGAATCTCAGCCATTTCTCGCCGGGGTCATCTTGGTCTTGACGAATGTCAGTGGAAAATTCCGGAACGTGAAGTGGAAGGGGGGAAAAGGTGAAAGTTTGGTGTTGCTCAGATACCGTTGTAGTCTATAATATCAGAGCTTCATGGGAGACCAAATGAATGGATTCTCTAAGCATTTTGATATGGTGTCATCACCGCAACATGAAGCATGGAGAAGCTTCTAGTAATTGAGGGCATACAGTAAAACTGCAATGCATTGCTTCTCGAGAGAAAGGATGAGCGTGAAAAAGAGCAAAACCTACCTGTCTAGGACGTGACCCAGGCACGATGCTGGCTGGGTATTACACCTCGTGGCCATCCACAACAAGACAATGCTCAACCTCAAGAGGTGAACAATGTCAATTGCTCAAGTGTGAAGCTCGACCGAGGTCCTAAAGCTTCCACGAGCTGTGAGAGATTTTGTTGTTGTGGATTTGCGAGGATGATGACGGGAAAAAGTTGACGGGGGCTGAAAAGTCGAGGTTTTCTGGAATTGGAGCTCCCCACTTTGATGCCTCGTGCGCAAGGCCTACACCTCTAGCTCCGCTCCGGAGATTGACCAACCTCTCCACTTGTGATGGAGCTACCGATAACGAAAATATCTCCAAACGATGAAGTAGTGGAGTGTATTGAATTGAAAAAAATTGTGCTGATTGTTCGAATATCTCAGATGAGTTGATCTGGTTTGGGCTCATCCTCAATATCCTTCAATTCCTAAGTCCCAATGTAAACAGTAAACAAAGAGCTACCTATCATAACCCTCCTAAGAAGAGGCTGAACCTTGACGTCGCTGCCTTCTAGACCGCATCATGGAAGCTCTCGTGACAAACACCAGTTCATCGTACAATATTCAGTACGACAAAACAATCATAACCCAACTCTCGACCAAAGTCGCCATTTTTGAGACCATGGATATCGATCAACACGTTGTTCGATGTCTCAATCATCTTAGTCAGTAAGCTCTAGCGGGGCTTCCAGCGTATTCCAAGGTTCCTCCACCTGGCATAACATTACATTGATCTCACTTTAATTACCACCCTCCTTCGGCACGGCACGAGACAGCTGTCCTGTCTAATCGAGGGCGACGGGCGTTCCCGTTTGCACGCACACTCATCCATCCTCACAATGGCCTCATGGACTGAGCTCATCGCTATCGCCTTTTTAGTTCTTGCTGGGGTTGTCGTCTTGGTTATCTCCATCGGTGTGCGATCACTGTAAGTTTTCTGCCTCAATGCTACTGGCTCTCCTAACACATACAAGCTCTCGCAACTTGCGTCGTCCTCCACCTCCACCTGTATCTACAAATCTTGGCCAAAATGCACCACATGTCACCATAATTCGACCCGTCAAGGGCGTCGAGCCTAGACTATATGACTGTATCGCCGCGTCGTTTCGCCAGGACTACCCACAGGACAAGATCTCGATCCGCATGTGCCTCGAAAATGACTCCGATCCGGCGTACCCGATCCTTCAGAAGGTCATTGACGATTTCCCCGCGGTCGATGCCCGTATTATGCTCGAGAAGGAGGACTTTGCGCTAGGCGAGACGGTGAATATGGGGCCGAATCCAAAGATCCGCAATCTCAGTCGAGCCTACCGAGAGGCCAAGGGGGATATTGTATGGATTGTGGACTGCAACGTCTGGATGGCCAAAGGAGTCTTGGGGCGCATGGTCGACAAGCTCATGGGATACAAGGTCGGTGGTGGTAACAAGCCATACAAGTTTGTCCACCAGCTACCGATTGTTGTTGACTTGATCGACTATTCCAGACCGCTTGCATCAGACGGCCAGTCTCTCCTGGCCCCCTCATCTGAGGAGGGCCATGACTCTGAGCACCTTGTAGAAGAGGACGTGCATGAGGATCCTCAAGTTTGGGCACAGGGTGGTGGACGCCTGGACGAAATGTTTATGGCTACATCACATGCCAAGTTCTACAGTGCCATCAATACCGTTGGCGTTGCGCCCTGCGCAGTTGGCAAGAGCAATATGTTCCGCAAGTCTCAGCTTGATCACGCGACTGACGCTGTACTGAACCCGAAACTGCCCCAGGATAAGAACCTACCAACGGGTGTGGACTATTTCTCTCACAACATTTGCGAGGATCACTTGATAGGCGAAATTCTTTGGCAGACAGATTTTCCTGGATACAGAAACCATGGATTGGTCTGGGGAGATATTGCTGTTCAACCAATGTCTGGCATGTCTGTGCAGGGTTATGCAGCGCGACGCTCTCGGTGGCTCAGAGCGAGGAAGTATACAGTACTCTCGGCGACTATTCTCGAGCCATTCACGGAGTCTTTCTTGTTCGCGACCTACTTTTCTTTTACAATCACTACTCTGCCTTTTTTCAGTGAGAGCTGGGGCATTCCTAAGACGTGGAATGCCATGGCAATTGCTTGGATTGCGACTATTACTCTCTGGATGCTTGTGGACTTTTTTGGTTATCGACGTCTACACTCTGGTATCACGATGGAGATAGATGAGAATACGCCTTGTTTTGCCAGGGGCTTAAAGAACCGAGGCGGAATCAAGAGTCGTCCCTTCTTAGAGTTCCTAGCAGCCTGGATTGGTCGTGAAGCTCTGGCTTTTCCCATCTGGGCCTACGCAGTTTGCTTTGGTAATACCGTGAACTGGCGAGGCAGACACTTTCTTATTCATTGGGATACATCTGTTGAGGCTCTTGAACCTCAAGAAGAACGGAGTCGCGAAGTGCGGACTCCTGAGCTTGAAAGGGGACCTTCGCGCAACAAGCACCGGGTTGATTAGAGCGAGTATGATGTTGCTAATGACATGCATGAGGTGGATGCAAAACATGGATAGGACATAGATATGGATATTAATGTGTAACGACAGGACTGATGGCAAAGTCGTAATGATAGACAGCATAGCAGAGGCATAAATAATAGACAATAGCTTTGTTTCTTCGCTTGTAGATCCCTTGTAAGTTAGCTTCCTCAGCGCACGAACCCTGACCTGAGTGCTGCCAACTTCCTGCAATTCTTGATGCCAAATGCCATGAACATGAAGCTTGTTTCCATCTCCCTGGCTGTAATCTTCAAGAATTACTCACTTATAGTTTCATTCTTTGCAATGAGTCTTCACTGCAGAGGCAACCACAAAACACAGCACGTGATTGGATGAGTTCCCCCACAGTGTGCAAGCTCTCCTGCATTAGCACCCCGCCATTCTAGCATTTTCCTACGACGATGCGGTGGTTTCTAGGCTATGCGAAGCGCAACTCAACCTTGTTAAACACCAAGACAATTCCCGTCTTCCAAATTCCAAAGTGAGTCGCTCTGCCTCTTCTCTTCATCTTATTCTCTTCTAACCTTTTGGCTCCAGACGCTCCTTCGCAATGGCTTCTCCTTCAGACCGTCGACCCCTCGTTATCTCGGGACCTAGCGGTGTCGGAAAGGGCACGCTGATCAAGATGCTCTTCAGCCGACACCCCGATACCTTCACTCTTTCTGTGTCGCATACTACTCGTAGCCCTCGTGAGGGTGAGGCCGATGGTGTTGAATACCACTTCGTCACCAAGGAGGCATTCCGGGACTTGATCGCCAAGGATGGCTTCGTCGAGAAGTAAGTCAAGCGCACCAACGACATGTAAATATATACTAACAGGCGTGTTTCTCAGCGCCCAATTTGGAAGCAACCTCTACGGAACAAGCAAGGCGACCATCGAGGAGCAGACCGCCAAGGGCAAGGTTGTTGTCTTGGATATCGAGATGGAGGGTGTTAAGCAGGTCAAGGCTTCCAGCATTGACGCTCGCTATGTCTTCGTTTCTCCCCCCGATACCGAAGAGCTTGAGAAGCGACTGCGCGGCCGCGGCACCGAGACCGAGGAGAGCATCCAGCAGCGTCTTACCCGAGCGCAAGATGAGCTTGCCTGGGCCAAGACGGCTGAGTTCGACAAGATTCTTGTTAACGACGATTTGGAGAAGACTTATCAGGAGCTGGATGCCTTTGTCTACACTGAGAAGAACTAAAGCGTGGGATAGACGGAGTTGCTTAGAGGAGTTTGGTATGCAGCGTCCGTTCGATAGGTATACAGGGTAAGCTAAAATTATAAACGCGAAGCACGATAGACACAATGATCAATGATTATACCCAAAAGATATCGTGCTTTAAGTTGGCGCCGGATAATTTGTGAGAACGAGTTTCTTCCAGTTTCTGGCAGTTTCTGGAAATCTTGGCCTTTCCATACGAGCTGGGCCTGGTGACACAAGAGCGTTCCTTCAGGCTCGTGTTTCTCTTGAAGGAGTCAAGATTCTAGTGGTGGGGTTCGTCTGGGTTGTCACAAGATATGTTTCGACAGCCTCTCGAAAATATTGCCTTTAGGTATAGTTGCCTGTCTCAGGTTAACGAGACGCGAATGCAAGTTCGCAACCTATGGAGTTGTTCAATTCGTTGGGTAGTAAGGTATGAACAGCAAAAATGCGAATTTTGCGTCAAATGGGTAGAGGACGTGACTGAAAGATTAATCTATCGCCGCATAGGGCCAAATAAAATCTTAACAACTGAGTCATATGGGTGAACACAAGCGAACCAACCAAGATCGGAGGGCATAATTCATCTGAAAACAAGCTATAATATGGATTTCTTTGGCTGGAGGGAGTGAATACCTTGTTTATGCTTTAGTTCTCATATCTAGATACCTATGGAAGTGGGAGTTACTATAGGAAAGGGGCTTCTGATATACGTAACGAAGACGAACGTAGGTAGTTTCTCCAACCCATAGACTACTAGGATGAAAGAAGGATGTAAATGGATAAAATAAGGTGACCATTACTGTAAAGAAAAATGGTCTCCCAAGTTCTGAAAGGCACATCGTCCGCATTAATTAGAGTTGTGTTGATGAACTGAGTATGGCCCAAAGACGAAAGCTAAGCCATGATAGAACTCAATGGTATGCTCAGCCTGAACGAAGTACCGTCAAATTGAAGTATACGATCGTTTTCAACCAAACTGAAGTCAAATTACGTGGCTTTATCAGTATAAACACCATTTGTGACTCAACTTGCTCTCTAAAAGAAGATCGTCTGCTGCATCAACAAAAGAAAAACGAAAGTCTTTGCCTAAAGCATAATCCAGGGCTCTATATAAGACGCTCTTCTCTCCTCATTTCTGCCAGATCAACTCCTCCCAGTCAGTCATCTTCTCTTTATTACAGCTTTTCAGCCTTTTCTCAAATTTCTATCTCTTTTCATCTCATGACTCACGACTTTTATATCAAGACACACCTTCACAATGTTCAACATGGTCTCCACGCAAACTTATGTCAGGGACAACGACAAAAGAAATCCTGGCTTCTCGAAAAAACGTAAGAGCACTCCTAAGATGGATTGGCCTGAGTTCTTGGCCATGTTCGAGCGTATCATCAAGCGTTCGGCGACCCGGGATCTTATCTCTTCTGCCACTAAGAGGAGTCAGGACGCTCACAGTGATTCTACAAGCAGTTACTGGTCTACTTTTCCAAAGCTACCTCCCAAGTCATGTCCCAAACCGTTTCGTCCTCGTTTCTCTCCACCATCGCCTTCTTCTAGTTCTTCTGACTGGAGAAGATCGAGTGGAAAGACAGGCCTTGAGCTAGAGGGCTCGGCTGCAGACAACAAATCTATTTCTTTTCACTCACGTCAAGACGACTATTGCAACATGGAGCGATATAGGAAGCAAGCCTTTGAGGAACTACTCAAAGGAGGGCTTGAATGCTTCAAAAAGCCTACTCATGGGGATGAAATACCTTGGCAACAGTTCCTTACAAAGTACGATGGCGTGGGAGCCCGGTTTGGGCCTCAGACACCTAGCTCTACTCCCTCAGAAAGCGGCCAAGACACCACCAGTCTGTCTAAAATCATGGGGAATACTTGCATCTCGACACCTCCTTTCAGCAGCGCACCACCAGTATCTATCAGTACTTCGCCACTTCAAGTGCATCATCCTCTTCGAACACAGTGTCTTATCCTCACTCGAATCCAGAATATCCTGGAGCATGCCTGTTTCCACTTCGCCAAGAACTACATGTCCGACATCCTGTGGGAGACTGGTTGGACTTGTCCCGAGGCCGGCGAACTGAACATCTGGACATACCACTTCAAATGCCGGCTGAATTTGCTAAACCATTTTGGCCGCGCTCGAGTAGACGATCTCAACCTTCCCGCGCTTCTCTACCACGTCAGACGAATCCGCAACATCGGGATTCATCGTGAGCGAATCCCGACAGATTATCTATCCCTGTTAATGGACCAAGCTATTATTCTCTGCAATGTATTGAGAGTTCCAAAAGCTATGGATAAGATCCAGAAGATTCGAGAATCTTCGGAAGCTCAAATCCAAGAACTCTCTGTCTGCAAAGAGAAGCTTGAGCAAGAGCTCAGTCTCATGACCTATGACTCAGACATGCCACAGACTGAGATCTGGGTCCTCAAGTATAATCATTGGCGAGGTGTTTGCGAAAGGTTTGAGAAGCAGAGGGTGGCTGTTTTTAAGAAGGTGGAAAATTTGCTGCAAGCCAGCGATATCGAATTCTTCAACACGGAAGAGGATGAAGTGGAAGAGGAAATGGAAGCCGGGGAAGCTGAGAAAGCAACCTCAGCACTGCCACCCTCAACGAGTATCTCAAGCACTCTGGCTCAGCTCCCAGAGGCTAACCATGGGTCTCTACCAGTCATTGAAGTGGCTGTGACATCTCCACCCATGCCCAACACTTGCGGCTCCCGTACATCCCCCTTGATTCTATCCATCGCCAACACTCTTACTTCATGGGACAAGACCCCTGTTGGCAATCTCGAATCTGAAATTCTTTCAGCGGCAAAACATGTCACCCGTCTTACCGGGGCAGCATTTCTCTTCTATCTCATCGTTATGTTGATAGGAAATCTCGCCGAGGAATTTCTGGCCTATTGGGCCGAGAACTGGCATCAATGGCTTATTCTGACTTTTTGTGCGTGGGCTATTGGTCGTTGGAGAAGCCTCTTAGGTGAAGGAGAACCATCCCGTGAGGATTAAAGATGTGTCTTGAGTAGAGGTGACAGGAGTAGTTGGATGAATGAACTGCATTGCACATAGTTAGCCAGGGGTTTGGTGTTTACTTTTTGACTTTATCTCTTGGTCTTGAGTAGTTACATTTACTTAGAATCAAAACCAGATTGTCTTCAGACCCTCCGCTGTATGATCACACGTACATCCTTGACTGGCTTCTTAACCCCAGTTCCAGGAACCACAGCAGGTAGTTTCCACTCTCCTTCCGCAGGACTTATATCCCAGAGACTAATCACAGCAGAACCAAGAGAAATAATCTCTTTTTCAGCAAACGTACGACCCTTGCACATAGCAGCTCCTAGACCCCATGGCTTCAATTTTCCATATCTTGCAGTTCCTTTTCCTGTCTCAGGATCTATTGAGAGAAAGTGATCAGGGTTGAAAGTATCAGGATCCTCGTATATGGAGGGATCTTTGTTCCTTATTGCAAGAGGAACAGAGACGTATGTACCCTCGTCAAGGTAATGCTTGAGATTCCCATCGCTGAGACTAACAGGCTGAACAACGTAGCGAATCGATGATGGGTCGTTAACCAGACGATATGTTTCGAAGATACAAGCTTTGAAGAGTTGGCATTTTCGGAACAAGCTTGGAAAGTCCATGGACAGAATCTCTGGTCTGTCCCCCTCAGACAAAGTGATGTAAGGTGAGATATCTTCTCTGATCCGTTCAAGTAGGCCAGGGGTCGAGTAAACATATAGAAGGAACCAGAAAAGGACAGGTTGAGCGTTGGCGTTAAGACCCCAGAAAGTGCCAAGGTCTGCAGCAGCGCGTTGAGGAAACGTCCAACCGTCTCTATTGTAAATTTTGTTTCGCTCGCGAAGCATAGTGCTAACATCTGACATGTCAGCACCAAAATCCACAGGTTCTCCTTTTTCATCTTGATCGACTCGTCTATAGATAGCCTCAAGGCTATCGATAATTCTTGCTCGGGCTTTTAGTCCATCCTGCATCATCTTGAATGGCGCCCATTTTGGGATACCGACCATCAGAAGAGGAAACAGGTCATTATCAAACGTCCAAAAATCATCGAGGAGACGAGGGTTTCGGTCCAGCAGGTCCTGCCCGTAGATCAGAGGGATAGACATGCAAGCTCCAAAATCTCGCAGCAAGCTTTGCAAATTGGCCTCAACTTTTCCTGGACTATCCGGTCGTTCAGGTTGAAGAACCTTAATCCCCGCAGAAAGTTCCCATCGTGCCATGTCCTTAGGATCAGAAGAGAAAGTAACAAGTGAAGCACCGCGTTCTGCAACACGAGATTTTTCAACATTGGCTGTAGTAGCAACATCGTTGAGAAATGTTCGCTCTAGAGGAGGCACCAGATCTTTCAATGATTTGTCAAACTTTACTTTCAGGCCTGGAGTATCGACACTGCCAAATACAAGTGTGCATATTGAATACTGCGTTGGGTCTGAGCTGAATACTTGATGAGATTGAAAGAGGCGTTCTATACCGGGCAGGTCATCTATGACTTGATGCCCAGAGGTGAGACCAAAGAGGTTACCTCCATAGCGGCTTATAGCTGAACTGTTCGTGTTATTAGCTAGTTGAAAAATCGTTCAAGGCGGCGAGCACATTACAAGATACGTCGGCCAGGACCATCCCCGCTGAGGATATAACTTGCAATGGCAAGCTCAATAGGGGCATATTTTGGTAAGATCTTGAACTCGTTACTCCTACGCCCTGAGGAGAAGGCTTTATTGAAAACAAAAATAACAAGAACGGCACAGAGGAACTTATAGGCCACAGGCATGGAGCCCAACGTCGCCGAGGCGGTTTGGTACAGCGAAAGCAGCTCCATTGGACCAACTACGAACCCCTGAAAAGACCAGAGGGGAAGCTCTTTATTCAAGAATGTTGGGATGAGATTGGTATTTATGTTGATTTGACAGAAATTAATGCAACGAGGGTTTGATTGGTTGTTTCAAGTAATATCCCTGCTAACGCCCGTTCGGTAGATTTTAGCGTCTTTAAATAAGCACTAGATGTGATTGGCGCCCACATATTTTCCATATCTCAGACTCTGGGTACAACTTTTGAAATGCGTCGGTAAATACTACGTTGCGGCTACTCGGGTAGGGTCTAGAGACCGACCCCCCGTGCTTTCCTTTCCACTATAGGTGCCCGTGCGTTAAGCACAGGGGGTAGACTAACTAGGCAAAGGGGCGGGTAATAGGGAAATAATTTAGG
>JAADJG010000401.1:0-20655 GCA_012932025.1 Fusarium austroafricanum | reverse complement strand
TTTCTCCTCCTATGGTGCCTGACTTGGGGCCCACTGATGGCCTTTTTAGTGTTTCTTGGGCGCCGATGGACCAGACGCAGTTCTTGAAAAAAGTTTCATGTGAGTTGTCTTGCGTGCGTGTTGTATCTGCCATGTAAGTTACCCGCTGCTAAAGTACGACACTGGCATCTTCGATTTCCAGGATGTACTGTAGGTAAGCCGAGGTGTGCATGCGTCGGATGTGTAGACATGCTGAATCAGAATACGATATTGAGCCTCAATTTCGAGTGAGACAGCCCCTGATCGAAGATAGTTCTCTGATTTTGTTGATGATGGGTATTTACAGCACAAAGTTTTATTCGCAAGCACGTATCTCAATACAAGCTTCGGTGTCGAGCATAAGAAACTTTGATTCCCAAACAATAGAAACCTTGCCAACCCCTGCTGCTCTTTGCCTCATCCTTGACCTGTAACCGAACCCTGCGATCTCGGTGCTTCAACAACTTGTGAGGCCCTGTCTCGTGTCTGTCCACGCGCCGACTTGTAAGCCGAGCGCCAAACACCCGCGTTAAGCTAGGTCCCCATTAATTGCCCACTCACTGTCTGTTGGTCGGATACCTAGGCATTTTTTCTTCTCCTCCTCGACCTCTACCCTTATCTCATCAACTACCTTACCTATCTATCGATTCGATCGCAACTTGCTTCCTCTCCTCCAAACCAGCTTGTCGCTCCTGGCTTCCAGGGCGCGCTGTGTGAGAGAAAGCCTGTAATTTCTGTATCACCAACCATCAAGACAGACACGTGCCAAGTGTCTATTGTACGATTGTTTGCTTGCGCTCGCTCGCGCATTGATTGCGATTTTTAATCCAGGTTGGTTCATCTTTTTTGTCCGTCCCTGGTTCGTCCAAGCAGGCACCTACCTACCTGCCTACTACCTACCAGAAGAAAGGAAACAACTGCACCCCAATCTCCCCACTCCTGTCACTCTCGTACCCTCTTTCAGAGACACCAACTTTGGGTGTGCCGTCTTTTAATACCCAGCATTGCTATTCCGTCATTCTTGTTACTCTGTCCTGTCCTGTCCTGTCCTGCTTGGGTTCTATCGCCTTGTCTTCAGCCAGGGAGCATAGCGCGGCGAACACAAAATACGCACCCGACATCCCGCACCACGAATCACCCACCGCCGCCGGCGACGTAGTGCAGTTAGTATCCGTCCATACACATTTCGCATTGGCAGTCGGATATCCATTCACGTCGCGGCACGGTACGCCAACTTGGTATAGGTCGCACGTCCATGCTGCTGCAGTACCTTAATTCCGACAAGACGGCCAGACAAACGAGCTCTCCCCGCTGCCCTCAGAATCGTTATTTGCTGGCCCAGAAGATAGAAGACAAAAGACAGACAGAAACGGAGTATGAGGACTGATAGCTTCCTCCTATCCTCTCTTCCCTTACCATAATCATACCTAAACTACCTAGGTAAACTATCGTCATCCCACGCCTCATTCCTTGTTGCACCATTCCGAATCCAACACTCGAACTCCGAGCTTTCTTCGCATCATCTTTATGGCCGCGTGGCTTGAAGGTCTATCATACCTCCGGAACCATGCCCTCTCTTTATATTCCCTCAGCATCCTAAACACCTTGTGTTCTATATACTGTAGTCTACAGTACATATTCATACATACAGATGCCCCTGCCTATGACCGCACTGCCTCGAGCCCACAGGCCATTTCAATTCTAAAGTAGTCCGAGGTGTACCAAACCCAGCGTCCACGAACACCCCTGGGCTACCTGAAGTAGACCGGCCCCAAAGGACACCCCCCATTCACAGGGCCATACCCACACTGACCACGTCCACCCCGCCTCTCAACAACGTTCCATCCATAACCTACCTACCTTCGTCCCTTTTTTGCTCTTTCTCTGCCTCATCTTACATATCACTCACTATACGAGCGCGGTTGCTGATATACGTCTGTTTCTCTCATGTTTTTAGTATTATAGGCTGAGATCGCTTGCCAATTAGGCGTGTACTATCTTGTATCTATAGTCCACCATGGACGAACTACGCTTTCGCTCTCAGCAGTCCCCGCGGGGCAACGACCAGTCCATGCATTCGTTTGTCTCACCTACTCGCAATGCCTCCAGAATGCCTGGCTCCCAGGTCAACCCTCATGTTGGCGCCCACGACCATCGATCTGGCCTTCCTCGCCGTTTTACCACCGATTCTGGCCGAGTCCCGACGCTATCTTCTCTGGGTTCTCAACGAGTGCCAGAATCTTCCCAGGACTATAATGTAAGTAATCAAAAAATTACGGATTTGCCGTTTGTTTGGACCCCCATGTGGCTTCTGGCGACTTGGTTTTGCGTTGAAACATCGTAGTTGCCAAACCTGACAGAAACAGCGAAAACTGACATTGTGATAATAGGCAATGCACAAGGTGCAATTGGTACGTTGGATCTTACGTTTTCCGCCCACTCCCGTCCTCGAGTCCATCCATCGATCGTGTGTATAAGTCGGACCAAAGCACTTAGTCCCGAAACGATACGATATCCACAAACATAGACGCGGCCGTTAACTAATGGTAGACTCAGATCGAAAAGAAGAAAATGGAGTATGAGCGAATCCGGGAGCAAAGGCGGCGGTTTGAGCTTGAGATGCAAAAGTTGGATCAACAACAAAGACGAGAGGCTTTAGAACTTGCTCAAATGGAAGAAGAAGTTGGTAGAATGGGTGGCCATCAGTCCGAGCCCACCACGCCCCCCGAGTACCGCGATAACTCTGGGTTCCCTTCGTTTTTATCGCGACCGAGTCGATACTCGATGTCTAGCTTGACTTCCCCTCCGGGTCTGTTTAATCGCCCAGTTCGATCCGGCTCGCAACTCGCTTCACCCCAATCCGGTATCAGACAGGCTCGCTTCGGATTCGAGGACACCACAACTCAGATGCCTTCCCGATCTGTTCCGACTACGCGACGGAATAGCGACGACGAGAAGGAGGAGGCTGTGCGACAGGACCCTAGCAGCCACCGTTCGGGTAATTCGTAAGTGATAAGCTTCCATCGCATGTCTTTTGCTTGCGAGCCAGCTTCTTTCCAAGTGGGAGGTTGTCTTTAGAACTCATGCTGGCTCAGCGCCCATGGTCTCGCTGTAAGGTTTATTACACAGGAGCAAGTTGGTTAGATTGAGGCTCTCTGTGCCTGGTTCATGTCTCAGTTCCCTGCAGCAGCGTAAATAATGCTACTGTAAGGGTGAGTCTTGGCTCTGAGCCAAAGTTTGAGCATTCTTAGTTATGTGAGAGCCATCTCTAGTGAGAGGGCAGCTGCATCGCATGGTTTAGAGGTGGTGATTCACTCTCGTCAACAGCTTTGAGGGAGTATTTAATCCTCTATTTGAACCGTTGCTCTCGCCCCAATCAACTCGGCCTACACAACATAACAAAACTCAATTCAAATCAACCACACATAACATCACATTTCAACCCCTCAAATCATAACTCTTTCATCATCTACACATTACCCTCTGCAGATTTTTGAGACAATCTTGTCAGCATTGCTCAGAAGCGCTTTCATCTTGATTACTGTATTACAGTTGATGATTCTCTAGAGAGATCCAACTCAAGCAAAAGCAATCATCAAGTGGCTACACAGAAACCGTCAAACAAAGCTAATCATGGACTTCGATGATAGCATCAACCGCTACTCAATGCCTGTGACACGTTCACGCACTGGATTGTACGACGTGGGTCTCGATCAAACGAACACTACTCGTTTCCTCTTTGGCGACGAGGAGCCAAACGCCGGAGGCCACAACGGTCTCGATGCAAACTTCCCGACTCTTGTTCGTCATGACGATCAGATTGTAAGTTTCTGTTTTTCATCCAAACTGCTTTTCATCTCACCCAGTTTCGCCCCTTACCCCTGGAAAGTTGGATTTGTGGATGCCTTATGGTGAGACTATCACTGGGAAGATTGTGGCTCTTCTCTGACTATAGACTTACAACTGGGCTCCACATTTTCACTCGAGGTGCATATTCTCCTTGAACTCTCCCTCAACCAAGCACGAATTGTTTTTTAGCATTTGCTTCCCGGCATAGACTTCTCCTCCACTTTGCTGCACAGGGCCCATTCACTTCTATCCCTTTCTCTGTTGTTTCTATTTGCGTAGTAAGATCTTTGGGCTTTTGACCCTCTATTTGAGCGCCCCACCTCAAATCTATCTGGCTGCACTGCACTATTGTTGCATCGAATTCTGACCCGCACTTTGCGCTCAGCTCTCAGCGTCCTCGGCCGCCCTAGATCTTGCCCTATCCCCGTCTCCCAATCCCGAGGCGACATCGTCTTCTAGAGGTTGGAGCCGTGTTGTTAACCGTCATCGCCCTCAGCAGAGTCTCTCCTCGATCAACGGAAGTTCCAACATTGTGAGCGATCTTGTTGGCCTCGCCTCTCGACCTGCTTCCCTCCGTCACTCTATCGATCTCAAGTACATATCCGAGAACGCAGTCGAAACTGGCCCCATTATGTCTCCCAACGCCACTCCCCCCAAGCTACAGAGTTCATTCTCTTCTAACGACGTTCCCACGGTCAAGAGCCCTGGGGCTTCATCTTCTAAAGCCAACAACCATGCCCAGCAGCATTTCCATAACCACAATGCTAGCCTCGGCCGTATCCCTGCCGGCGCGATCCATCGCGGTCATAGTCGTGAGCTTTCTTCAGAGAATCCTGCTGTGAGCCGCGAGCAGCCTAACTACCCCTCAATCCAGTCTGCTCTCCAGGCCAGTGCTGCTCCATTTGGACCTAGCACCACTGCTACCGTGCCCCCATCTTCCATGGCGAGTACTCAGGCTGGTGTCCCTGCTGCGAGCAACAACTTCAACAACAGCGGATTTTATCCTGCTAATGGGTACGGTGCTCCTCATGGTGTTCCTCAAGGCGTCGTTCCTCAGGGCGTCCCCCAGGGTGCTACCCACCAGCCAGGCGCCTACAACGTCAATATGCTTGCGAATAGTATGCAGCAAATGAATATGAATGGAGTCAACGGTGGTAACATGTATCAACCTCAGAACTACAACGGGTATAATGTTGGCCCTTACAACCAGGGCAACCAGCCTCGGGACAGCCAAGCACGCGTCATTCAGCATCGCCGACAGCTTGACAACGAAGGTGAGTTTGATCTACGAGTCATCATGCATCGATATAGACTAATTTTCCTCGCAGCCATGTCCCGCTACCAGAACATGCCCCTTGATTCCTTCGTGGGCACCATCTATGAGCTTTGCAAGGACCAGCATGGCTGCCGTTACTTGCAGAAGAAGCTTGAGGAGCGCAATGCCGACCAGGTTCACTTGATTTGGGCCGAAACCAACCAGCACGTCATTGAGCTCATGACGGACCCGTTTGGTAATTATTTGTGCCAAAAGCTCCTTGAGTTCTGCAATGACGATGAGAGAACTATTTTGATTCAAAACGCTTCCCAGGACATGGTTCGCATTGCGCTCAACCAACATGGCACACGCGCACTCCAGAAGATGATTGAGTATGTGAGCACCCCTCAGCAGGTTCACATCATCATCGAAGCACTTCGCTTCCGGGTCGTGGAGCTTATCCAGGACCTCAACGGAAACCATGTCATTCAGAAGTGTCTTAACAAGCTTACTTCCCCCGATGCCCAGTTCATCTTTGACGCTGTTGGCAACAACTGTGTTGAGGTGGGCACTCACCGACACGGCTGTTGTGTTCTCCAACGCTGCATTGATCATGCCTCTGGCGACCAGAAGCTATGGCTCATTCAGCGGATCACCGAGCATGCCCGAATCCTTGTCCAAGATCCCTTTGGCAACTATGTCGTTCAGTACATCATTGACTTGAACGAGCCTCTCTTTACCGAGCCTATTGTTCTCACCTTCAAGGACTGCATCACCCAGCTGTCCCGACACAAGTTCAGCTCCAATGTCATCGAGAAGTGCCTTCGTTGTGCCCAGCCCCCATCAAAGGACTTGATTGTCGAGGAACTACTACGCAACTCAGAGATGGAGCGCCTTCTCCGCGACTCATTCGCCAACTACGTCATCCAGACCGCTCTGGAATATGCTACTCCCCACCAAAAGTACCGCCTTGTCGAGGCCATCCGCCCAATTCTGCCTCAGATACGAACAACTCCTTACGGTCGTCGTATTCAAGCTAAGATCTCGGCCTTCGACAACCGTGGAAGCGCTGCCTCCAGCGGGCAAGTGACACCCGCCGACAACACCCAGGGGCAGATTCCTCTACGCGCTACTCACGCTCGAGGTGTGCCTGGAAGCGGACCTCTGCTGCAAGGCAATGGCGTTACTCACAACGGGCCTATGCCACCTATGCGCCAGAACATGCCTATGTACTCTTCTAACCCCGCCATGAATGGCCAAGCCCCTGTGACTGGCGGACCTGTTCAGCAAGCTCAATATGGACAGATGGCTCCGGGTAACTTTGCTCCCAACGCTGCACCCAACGGCGCCGCCAACAGCAGCGCTGCTAACAGCAACCCTGCTAGCCTTGTCAGCGGCAACACCGGCCCTACGAGCCCTGCCAATGGCAACGGTAATGCCAGCGCGGGTAATGCCGGAGAGCCTCAGTGGGTTTAGACTTGTTTCTTGACGAGACTTTCAAAAGACCTGCTTGTACTATGACGTTCATTATGGCTTTCAGTGGTACCGCAAGGACGGCACCGCCATGATTCACGATTTTCCTTCGACCTGTTTCATCACGTCTCAGAAGCATAGCCAAAAGGGCGCAGGCCCATCGCGATCGATTGACACGGCAGCCTTGAGGGTCTTGTCGTGTGTACATTATCAAAAGGGCGCTACAGGACTACAGTCGCTTATCATGGAGCCACTACCTTTCGTGTGCTTTGCTTGGGGAGAGCGGCAGCGCACATGAGGGTACAGGCATCACGATTAAGGCCTGTACATGTATTTGGATCGCTACGATCACAATTATCAGACATCGGCATAGACGATTCGATTCTTTTCGGACTTATTTGGTTTTCTTTCCCCCGTTAGCTTGCGTTTTCAACTCAGGGACGATTCATGTTTGGGTTGTATGATTTTAGGGAAACGTTGATTTATTATTGCTTTCTACTTGGGGAAGAATGATCCTTGTGGAGGTGCCAGTCTGCTGGCCTGGGACAAGATGAAACCTCTACCTGTGTATAGACTGAGTCTTTGAATTCAGGGTTCGCTTTAATTCGTGGCTTCTACTATGTGATTATGATTGCTTGTATTAAGTGACTGGATGTTCTGACACAAAGTGTATGCAGAGGCATAAGATGATTACAAAGTGCTATAGGTTTCAGATCCGGCGACCTCTATATCTGCATTTACAGAGGTAATGTTCCATTTTTATGGTATTAATTGTCTATATTTGGCAAATCATCCTTTCAAATACACTGCTTTTTGAACTGCCGGATACTTTATAAAGTGAGTATGTCGCAAACTGGACGACGGACAGGGTATTACAGACACTTGGAGCTTGTAAATTCACCACTTTCAAATTCTACACCTAGGTGTCTTGATATAAAACATGAGCCCCATTAACTCCATGCAAGATCCATGACCACGCTATGCAATGAAACATATATGACATGATACTTAATAATCACTCAATCTCAACTTCTTTCCAATGTCGCGGCGACGAGCTTGGACAGCGGCAGCCCTCTCAGAAGCGCGCGAATCGGTCGACTCAAAATGTTCGCTGCGAGCTTTGAGAGCTTGCAACAGCATGCCTGCATCGAAGAATCCATCTGAATTTCAGGTCAGTAAATCATCTTTATAGCACTTGAAAAAGAAG
The DNA here is from genome assembly GCA_012932025.1 of Fusarium austroafricanum. Classification (NCBI taxonomy): domain Eukaryota; kingdom Fungi; phylum Ascomycota; class Sordariomycetes; order Hypocreales; family Nectriaceae; genus Fusarium; species Fusarium austroafricanum. The sequence continues at coordinate 12,853 of JAADJG010000401.1, read as the reverse complement.
AAACCTACATCCACCCATCTCATCATCTTCACTAAAGGTGCTGCTTTCATTAGTGGGCGATGTCGTACCAGTGGCAGAGCGCAGGCTCTCGACGGCTGTAATTGGACGTCCTCGAGACTTGATCCGGCTGAGGAGCTTGGGTCTCTCGATCTCAACCTCTCGAGCGCGGCTCACCTTGCCACCGGTCATCTTGCGGTTGTCGATGCGTAGTATGCGGCGGATCTCGAGGAGATAGCTTTCCAAGGTGTCGACGAAACGCTTGGTCTGACGGTGTTTGCTGGCGACGCAAATAGCGAGCCCTTCATCCTTGATAATGTATCCGATACCGAATCCATCCCCTGAAGTAGGACCGAATCCGAATTGGCGAAGACAAGGGTTACCGCAGTTGGAGGTCGAGAGGATAGTGTTGTTGAGCTTATCCCATCCAGCATCGGCAAACAGAAGAGGCAAGGGGTTTTGATCCCGCGATCGAGAGTTGACGCTGTAGCCACGGTCTCGCGTGGGCCTCACCTCGACTCCATCGACGGAGGGGAGCGATTCGTTGCCAGGGCTGCCTACAGGTGATGCCACTTGGTCCGAGTATCCATCCATGGGACTAGAGTAGCCATTGCTGTTAAGACCGCTATCAAGATCGTCATCCAAACTCCTCTGCCAAACAGAGAACAGAGCGTAGAGATGTCGGTCGCAACCCTCGGCCTTCAAACACTGCCGAGTGGTTGCGGTGTGCTTCTGGCAGGCCCTCCTGAGCGCCTCAATCTTGGCATCAGCAGGGTTATCAGCCCAGAAAGCCTGGACAAAGTCAACCACCTCTGGTGAAACCGTCCTGATTGCTTCAGTACGGCCGTGCAAGAAAGTCTTGGTCATGGCGGGTTCATAGGTACACTCAACACGACCATAAAGACCATAGTAGGCAGCTTGGAAAGCCATCTGAACAAATGCATCAGGAGAAAAGACCATGGAAGTGATGAAGTTCTTGCCATAGTGGCTAAAGTCCAATGTCTGGAACTCGTTCTGCTCAATCAGATCGGCTAATCGAGTTTCGGCGAAGCGGACAGCGACGCTGAGTTCAGGGATCATATCCCATTCCAGCTTTCGAGGGGTGACATTGACATCTCCAAAGCTCTCAGGGTCGCGCTTAGAGGGATCGGGACTGGATGAGGCCCAGAGCGAAGGAGCCATGCCATTGATAGTACGGGCGAATCGAAGAATGGTATCGGTATAGACGTCACTGGCGAAGCGCAGAACTGTGTGGCCATCGACACCAGTATGCTCAAAGTTGATACCGGCACTTCCGTTTTTGCAAACAATGATCTGAAGCTTGTCATACCATCTGTTGGTGCATGTGCCGATCTGAACACCTTTCTCGATTTCGCTGGTTCCGCAAAGCATATTTTGGCAGAGGGCTGCAGCATCTGCGGGCTCCGCGTAGTCCAGGCAAAGGACGAAAAGAGCTGTGTCGACGATGCCGAGAGAATCCGCGTTGTTGGAGCCAGGCTCGCTAGTCAAAACATCTCGCAGGCCTGACCAAACCTTACGGTTCTCGGTGCTCAGAACTCCTAGAGCACCCTTCGCAGCGTCCTGGATGGGTATCTGAGTCGCGTCGTCGACAATAGTCTGCAGGTTGATTGAGATATCCTTCTCGCTCATGATGACATCCGAGTTATCGTCCAACACATCAAACCAGTAGAATTGGCCATGGCACATGACAACAATATGCTTCGACTCGGGATCTTGTTCGATTTGACAACCTTCCTCGGTAGGAACTCGGGCAGTGCCAAAGAGTCTTGAGAATTGGTACATGCAAAGGGGAGTTCCCTTAACCTTGTCTGGGGTAAGCTCCTCTTTTCGTACAGCCCGAACAAACTCGAGTGATGAGACAACTAAGGAGGCGGCACGTGTAACCTGATTGTTGCGAGCTGGAGTTGGGTCATCTTCCAGAAGGAAGAAAGGGTTCAGGTTGAGAACAACGGGATTGTCAAAATTGAGGTAAGAGTCATACCCTGTGAGCGTTAGCATCTTGTTATGATAATCAGGGGCAGTAATGCTTCGTACAGAATTGCTCGATGTAACTTGTCTTCCCCTGGGCATATGCTTTCAACTTCTCCTGCAGCTCAGGGCCATCGCTATTCAGAAACTCGTTTACGGCATGTTGTGTCTCTGCATGTTCTCGGGCTGTCTGCAGGGGCTTGAGGGCCTCAAGGTATCGCTTGCAAGTGGCTTCTAGTTCAGGAATAGGGAGTTTTGGTAGTTTGTCCTGTCCGGAGAAAGTGATACCACCATCTTTTCTTGACTCGTTGTAAGTGGCCATTGGAACACGAGTATAGTCGCCGCTGAGTCTGGGTGGAGAATTGCGTCGCGGTTGAGCAAGCTCAGGAATGTCGGGAAGAGTCCGAGGAACAGTTGATCCAGTAGGCTTTGGGGCAGAAGTTGGGTCAGAGAGCCTGTCTCCAAGAGGTTGAGGAGGAGTGAAAGTGCGGACTTGAGTCATGGTATTAGTAGGAGGTGATGAAAACGAAGTCTAGGCGTAGAGAGGTGACACGCTTGTGCTAACGTTGAGTCCGCGGAGAGCGGTTCGGTAGAAGTAATGACAATCTTCTTGAAGAAAGTAGTTTGGCATTAGACCAAGTGATGTCCTTTCTTGAATACGAAGATATGAATGATGAATGCAAAGGCCAAGGCCGGCCAAGTTGAGAGGGCATATGGCACTGATATAAGCAGAGCACTGTGACCAAGCTGACTTAGACAAGAGTCAAGTGGACCCTACACGCACCCCATGCACACCCTCTAGGCTTCACACAGAGTGTGTGGAAGACTGGGGTAGCCGAACATGAGGGAGAGCATATGGGGAGTGAGAACAGCCGGCGGCTATGATAGGACAGAAAGACTCAGGACGGGAGTTGGCAGTAATGAAACGTCTCCGCAGGTCCGATAACAACAGGTGCTCAGTGCCGAAGAGTGGGATCATGGAACATCGAGGTAAACGGAGCACGAACAGAAACTTACCGAGAATAAGATACACTCACTGTTTAGCAAAGAAAAGCGAGAAATCCCCGAGTAACGAGAGCCGGTAACGACAAAATCGGAGCCGGATCTGGAGCCCGTAACGTGATGGTTATAAGAAGATATGGCCGGGGTGAGGACAATGAGGCTACCCAGTAATGTATCTTGTATCTTGGATGGACAACCGGGTGGCATGCAGAAGCGAAGGAGGTGCAGTGCCTGGCTACGTAGTAGACTAGAGCCACGAACGGTTCGCCACGAAGTCTTGCCGTTGCCGGTCTCGAGTGGTTGCGTTTACCGTTACGGATGTTTTCCGAACAATAAAGTGATAAGACCTAGTACGATGCCTCGGGCGACAGGATGTTTAGAATTTGGGTGCCAGACACAGCCGTGACGACAAGTAGAGTTGATAGATCGAAGCCTAGACCGAAGAGGATCCACTCTCGAAGCCGGTTGGAGGTAAATCGAGTGCTTTTGACTGGCTGAATATTGTATAATGTATATCTTGAACGCTTCCACAAACGTCGTAACGGAGAGTGCTCGGCGCTCAAATGAAGGCAAAAGAGCCTTGAAGATGAACCCCAATCCCCAGGTTTCAGTCAGCGATTACCTACAATGAGGGGAAACAGTTCAGTTGGGGTCCTTTCACGTGGCAAAAAAAAGCACTTGTACTGTGTGTGATTGACGTCTCTCTTTCTGCATGCACGCGGTCTTGGAACGTCCAAAACAGATCGCGAGTGCTTGCGCCTATTAATGGTCTGGGGTCTTTTATGCCCGCGTTGGAAAACGAAGGTTCCATGGATGATGGTTCATGGGGGGAGCTAAAGTGGGCGGCCCTTCGAGAGTACGGTAGCAAATCGCAGCATCATGTGCCGCACTCATAGTCTGGGCTGGCGATGGTTAGCCAGAGCATTATATCCTTTTATCGCTTGTACTTTCAAAGCAGTTGACAAGATGTACTTTTGGTGATCAGAACGGTACACCTGGGTTTGAAGCTGTCTGAGGTCCATGAACTATTCTTCCCCGGATTTAATTCATAGCTTTTTGGGCCATAATCCATCTAGATCAAAGAGTTGCCTAAAAGGGCTCGTGATGGTCTCGGTTGGTGTGCGGCCAGAACAGAGCACATGCCGTGGGCAAACGACAGGAAAGCGAACCTATGATCACCGTAATAGTTGAAGTGTAGCCTAATTTTCCGGCCTCTCTTGGTATTCCCGAGGGCCAACGGAGCCGGCTGTCGATCGTATTTGCCGTCAACATCAAAATAGTGCCCTGTAATTAACAGTTCGTCTGGAACGGGTACAACACGGAGTGACACTCGATAAATAACCAGGGCCTATTTCGGTTCGGTCCAAGGGACGCCATTGATCGATAGAGCTTATTTCGTCATAGCCATGCGCGAGTCCCTGGCTCCGTCGCTCCCGTGGTGGAGAGCCACACATCCATTCCATCAAATGCGGGATTGCCGCAGCGCTGCCGCAGCCAAACTTTGGCGTGCGTGAGTGTATGTGTGAGCGTGAGTGGATAATTATCTTCAAGGATATTAATGGCTGCGTAGCGTATTATAAGTGTCGTCTTAAAAGGCTCAAGATGATTGATTGAGAACAGTTTTTGAGGGACGATAATTGGAGAGGAAATGGGGATCTCGCGGGGCAACCCTGCCCATCGCACCTGTCTTCTGTCAGTTGAGAAAACGTCCCGTGAGCTGTAGGTTGTTGTCCAGGCCTGCCGCAGTGAATGGAGTAGGTTCGACACAAAGCATTCTCTCTGATATCTCGACTTCCTTGGCACCTTGGTATCTTAGATTGGAATAAGGTACTCCCGCCTTTCTCATACCATAATATCCCATTCTCTATCAGGTCACAACGACCTCCGTATTACGTAGTACAGCTTTGACACTCGGCAATGGTATGATGTCATACGCTCCCGGGCGCCCGGTGTGTTCTCGGCTGTCTTGTGTTCTCAAACCCGGCTCCGTAGTTTCGGCGTCGGCTCCGCTCCGTCACGACCGGCGACATGGCAATGGTCCGGCGTCTTCAAATCATAAAACGAGTGATTGCCCAATCGCATATATTCTGTCTGATTGAATCTTTAGAGACCATTCTCGTCTTTATACCCGATATCAAACATTCTGCTCTTTGGTAAACTGGGTTGTTTTGAACATTCCCGCTCCATATTTAGTTGAATGACCTGCAGCTCGCTTCCGAATGCGAAGCCTATCGTCCCTTATAAATTATATCACTCCTTTGAATTCTCAGAAATGTCTCATGAGGCTCTTGTCTGGAAATCACCGATTGACTCGGCGTAAAGTTATTGAACGAATATCTTATTTGGGCTGGCCATTCGAGCTGTCAGCTCTGCTACACTAGTCTCTTTTTAGTAAGCCATTCGACAATTACCCTTTTGGGAAATCCCATTCGAGGTCCCCTAACCCAGGGTCCAAAAAAACACAGCCCTACGAGGCTCGCATCAAATTGTCGGACAAATATCAGACCGCATTAGAACAATTTGAATCTTCTTATTGGCTTCTCTTATAGTATTTATCTTGAAGGGGAAACCTCATTCGAATGCTTCGCTAGACACTGAGCACTTCGTGTCCAACTACGTACGTAGACTGACCCACGATGAAAGAGAAGATTACGAAGGGATATCCTTTATGGAGATGGCGACAGGTTGCTTGGCTACCTCCAGGATGGATATATAACTTCTCCAAGTCTCTTATCATTGATATTAGTCCAATTCCATAACCTCATGACAATTTCTCATCATCACAAACACTCATTCTATCTGGACGTGAACAACATTTAAACATTGGGCTGATACACAACTACCTATCTATCGATTCTTGTCACTTCTTTCGCATTACAATGATCTCGTTGGTGAGAAAGGCTATCAAGGCCAACCAGCAACGCAAGAAGACACATTCAACTCCAGCGCCAATGGAGATGCAAGAGACAGGGCCTGATGCGAGCAAACAAGGACCACAACCACAATGTCGACATATGGAAGCATACGAGTCTCCAAATGGAAAATGCGCTGGATGCACATCAGAAAAGAAAGCCGCAAGAGTGTATCGATGGAAGGTCATCCTTGGCCTCATGGCTCCTTTTGCCCTCCAAGCTCTTGACTCAACAATGTATGAACAAAACCAAAAATAACTGGAACAACGCTGACAGTATTCCCCAAACAGTATTGCAAGTGCGCTTCCTTGGATTGCGGGTGATTTTGGAGAGGTACCTCCTTACCTAAAGGGCTATACTATGGTATATGACTAACTGTCTAACAGATCTCACAACTCAACTGGATCGTCTCAGCCTTTAACCTCACCTCCGCAGCATTTATTCCCTTCTGGGCTCAGATGGCCGATGTCTTTGGTCGCAATGCCTCCATTAACGCTGCCATTATCCTCATGCTCATCGGCAGTGCTCTATGCACCGGAGCTCCGACCAACGCATTCCCTGTTCTTTTGTTGGGTCGTGGATTTCAGGGGCTTGCAGCAGCTGGCCTCAACGTTGTTGTTCGCACAATTCTTGCTGACAAGGTGTCTTTACAAGAGAATGCAAAGAATTGGGCCATCTTCTCACTCGTTGGAGGTATCTCATACGGACTTGGCCCTGTCATTGGCGGTAAGTTACACTTGAGGCACAAAAGATCATATGAGTATGGCTGACATCGTCTACTAGGATACCTTACAAGGGCAGACTGGAGATGGTGTTTCGGTATCAACTTGCCCATTGCCGCCGTTGCTTTGATAGTCGTCTTCTTCGTTTTGCGCAAGGAGCTTCTCGGCCCTCAGCCCATTCCCGAGCTCAACGAAACCGTCGAAACCGGCAGGAGAACCAAATTCGTGGCACGCCTTAAGACTGTCGACGTCGGCGGTCAGCTCCTTTTCATCTTTGGCTTTGGTCTCGTCATTCTCGCTTTGACCTGGGGTGGTGCGACATATCCTTGGTCATCGCCAGCTGTTATTGTTCCTCTGGTGCTTGGAGTCGTCTGTGCCGTTAGTTTCTGTTACTGGGAGTATCTTCTTGCCCCTGGAAACTCCATGGCTGAGAAGCTACCTTGGCAGCGAGCAATGCTTCCCTGGGAGCTGATCTCAAATAGAGATATTGGGCTTCTCTTTTACTGCGAGTGTGCTACAGGAGTTGGCATGTACGCTGTAAGACAACTCTATCCTTCTGACTGTTCTCTTTCTGACTTATCTAGGTACTTTATTTCTGCAACATCTACTTCATCGCTGTTCGAGTAAGTTTTGATCAACTAATTCCATGTAGACTCCATTAACAAATCCGCAGGGATATGATTCTGACAAATCTGGCGTTCAACTTCTCTATTTTGTCCCTGGACTTGGAGGTTTGTTCACCGAAACCATTGATAACAACAAAATACTGATTGGTCGAATAGTTGGTGTTTACATTTGCTCCTTCATGTGCAACAAATGGCCCCGCATGACCTTTCCCTGCATTTTCCTAGGTACTCTCATTGAAGCTGTCGGTCTGGGCGTTCTTGCTTGGGCTATCTGGGCTGATCGACTGAGCGTCATCTACGGAATGATGGCTCTTGTTGGCTGTGGTAGTGGTATGCGTTTCATGGCTTCACCTCTTCATGGAATTGGTCTCTTTAGACACTTGCGCGCCTCGGTTATTGGCCTCATGGCAGTTGCTATTCCCTTTGGTGGCACTATCGGTTTGACTATCATGTCAACTGTCTTCAACAACACTTCTGGACTCGACTCTCACAGCGACTTTAGTAGTGCTCATTCCCCATCAGGTGGTGCAGATGGACAGGCCGTTAACCACGCCAAGATGGGTGTTGTTTGGGCCTTTGTCGCCGTTACTCCTCTGGTGGCGTTGGTAAGTCAGACAGCCTTCCATATCTCGAACAACAACTAATAGAATCAGGCATTCCCTATCACTTGGTTCGTTGGCAACGTTAAGCTCGGACAGGGTCCTCCAGGAGAGGATGGACCTACAGATATTGTGGTCAAAGGCTCTTATCTGCTTAAGCTTCTGCGAGGCGAGGAGAAGTTTGGAGTTGAGAACAAGGGGTATAGACTTAACAGCTCATACAGCGGAGCATGGTCGGAGGGCACAGAGCCTGCTCAGAGCGTAAACGCCTCCAGACCTTTGCAGGGCTCCCAGCAGGTCTAGGATCCCCAGGTGGATATGACGAGATGGCATGAGTATTATTACTAGACCTTCTTTTTGTTGAGCGTTTAGAACTCGAATATTAGCGTTTATAGATTTTGTTTCTAGCACTCTGCTTCTTGTTTTCATTCTTTTCTCAAAGTGCCTATCGTATGCCTGTCTTGTTCACTGTTGAGATAATTTGTGTTGATGGCGAAGTCCTTGATTCACTGTTCTCATGATTCCAACATTTATTCTATGATAGTGAATAATATGTGCTTCGCGTATTGGTTTTAAAGAATACCACGAACTTCATATACTTGGGCATGTTTTCTTTCATGGAGGGAGGCAAGTCTTTCATATCGACGAATCATCATCAAGTTACGAGTGTCGGGGCCCAAGTTGCAACCAAGCAATGATTCGCTGGGATAGTTCAAAGTTGGGAGATAGATCGCCTGACTTCAAATCTAGGAACATTGCGGGAAAACACGAATGCATCTTTGTTTTCTTTCTCTCCAACCTCGACTCGAACCCCACCAATTATCACAGATCGTTCAACTTCAAACCTCTCCTTCAGATTAGGCCGTATAATATCTCTATTCTTATCAATTGATCGCCACCCGTGTCCTTAGCGGCCAATATGAGCGATATCGATATTGAAGAGGAACAAAGCCCCGATCCAAGATTCTGGCTCGAGTTTCGCACTTTTGATGATGGCCTCTCCTCACACGCCAACTCGTCATCCCCTCTCACCGCATTTCCCCAGTTCGCACAACTTCCACCTGAATTGCGCCTACGAATATGGTCATTCCTTATCCAGCCCCGCATCGTTGTTGTCTGCTGTCTTCAACGCGATGAGCGTCTTGACCAAAGGCTTTATGAGTTGAATCAGCGGTCGCGTGGGAGATCGGTGCCTGTTCTGCTCCATATCAACCGCGAGTCGCGAGATCTAGCCCTGCAGCATTATGAACTTGCCTTTGGATGGCGCATATCAAAACTTCTTTCTGATACACCCGTATCTGAGCCACCGCGCGTCTGGTTCAATTTCGCTCTAGACGCTATCTATCTCGCAGGTGAACTAGAAGCGTACGACATCTACGGGTTCAATTCGGCGATGGTGTATTTCTTACGACGTGAAGATACACATAGGGTCAAGCATCTAGCCTGTGTGCTCTCCGAACTAGGTTATGCAGAACAAGAGAGTGATCAGGTGTTTGGGTGCTTGTGGCACGTGGTCGATGGGTTTCCTGCTGCAAAGGTTGTGTTGTTGACGGTAGGCGAAGGAGATGAGGAGGCTTTGAAGGGAAGTAAGTTACTGAGTGCAGATAATGTGATGCAGAAGATATGGAATGGTTTCTTGGGAGGGTCAGCAACGAACACGAGTTCGAGGATGGCTGATAAGTCAATGCTGATGATTGAAGAAGATGATCTACCAGGGTTTCTAGCAAGTCATTGACCTAGTGTTGAGGACGATTTAGATGTATAAAGGAGAATGGAGTTACACACATTCAGTCTTGAGGACATCGATCTGGAAGACTCAATTCATCCCGTGTACTATTATTCACCAGACGGTTACAGCATCCCATCACAGGTACAAAATTCTTTCTAATCACTGCCTATTAATATCATTACCACTCAATACTAAGCGTTGTGCGACTATCGCGATACCCATATGCCTCTCACGCACTCCAAACTTCCTCCAGTCAGTCTTTCAACAAAAATTTGATCTCTATCACATAACAAATTCCAGGAAGCAGGCGCCCAGACGATATTTCACCCTGAATTCCCTTATCTTTCTTATTCCTCGCCAGCCGTCATCGCTCAAAAGACTTAATCATCGCTTGGTTGACAACAACATCTCAGCCATGGGAACGATCAAGATCACAGAAGCTGAGCTAGCCCACGAAAGGATGATCCTCAGGGATGATAAAAACTATTCTTCGTTGGATATTTGGGTGCGACAAAGCCCGATTGTCTGATGCCTCGACATGGCCAAAGGCTCCGCCAACTCACATATCAACCGCTCAAGATTCCTAAGCATTGATATCGATCGCCTAGATATCTCAAGTCAGGTATATTGAAAGCTCCAGGGTAAAGCAAGGGTCCATCCAATCACGCAATAGATAAGCCAGTTTCTAGTTGGAGCTAATCATGACATGGAACACCCCACATGAGATCCATTTGCTTAGAGTTGCTTCGAGGCAAGGAAGAGAACCGAGAGCCGCTTACCCCATAGAGAAGTAAAAAGAACAGAGAAGATATCAAGGCGAGGCAAATGCTCGAGCAATTGGAGCTGCGATGTTTCTGCTTGAATGAGCTGTTGATGTCAGCTCCGCGCTCTCTGCCACCTGTAAGGCACAGTCTGGACTCGGTGCCTTGCTTGATGAGGCTGCCGTAGTGAAACCCAAAGCCCAACGACGAAACTGAAAACAAGTAACAATGAAATGGGCCTCAGGGGTTCTGCAGGTTGCCTGACAGACAGTTTACAGCCCAGCTACCTAGACAATCAATTGGGCAGAGGGGTCCTTTGCATTACGCCACGCCTCAGCCCGGGACCCTGTGAGCCTAGGTGGATGCGCAGAGAGTCGTGGAAGCGCTAGGAAAACAACTGATGTAGGCAGTTTGTCGTAAACCTGGAGGCGACAAAATGAAAACAAAAGAAGAGCCTGGAGAGTTGGATCCACCCAGGTCGGAGAAAAACGATGGGGGTCAACTGCAACTGTACAGTAACAGAAGGTGATTCAATGGATGGATATCCATATGCGTTATCGTTATCCATTGACATCAACGTTGGCATTGTCAAGCAATTGAATTTGGAAGTTTGGGGCTATGCTGAACAAGGTTCTGTCTGTAATTTCAGCCTGATCTGCGATCGAGATAGAGCAGGGCCAACAGGTGGCCCAGTCAGCATCGATGAAGGGCAAGTTGACAACTCTTCAGCTATGAGACCGAAACCAGCCATTAAGTAATTGCCTACAATGATTGCTGGTATAGCATTGACATGAGATTGATGCTATTCCCAGAGCTACGTGGACACAATCTAGCAACACCAAGCAGAGAAAAAGGCCCGCTGCATCGCGAGGTGAAGCCAATCCAATCAATTGAAGCATCCAAAGTAGCGGTAGCCAACGCATTAGCACCCATTATTTGACTTGGATACCAGGACAAGGCATCCAATATCATAATGACAGCAAGGTCGTATGACAACTGGTTTCTCTTGTTCTCTCCCGTGCAGCAAGCGGATGGGCAACCGCACAAAATGATGGTGCATGAGCAGCTTCGTATCAGAATTTTCTATCTATTGCCACGATAATATACCCGATTTCGTTATGACGCCCCATGATGAAGAGGCAACCTTGAGTTTTCGCAGTGCTAAACCCCAGGGAGAGAAGAGCGACGGAAATCGAGGGAGCGCCTTCTGAGGAGGGGCACAAAGAGGGAGCTATCCGTCCAACATGAGGTCGTTTGGTGGGGCAAGTAGACGCTACTAGATCGAGGCAGAAAATTACACTAGAAACGAAGTATTTAAGACGAATAGCTCTGATCCTTGTTCGGATGCCCCGCGCTGGAAGTTTTGGGAAGCAAAAAGTTTATGTGAACATGACATCAGTAACATGATAGCACAGAGCGACAGCCTACAGGCACAAGGCACAGGCACCGGGAGAAGCTTTGAGATCGTGAAAGAACAAACGGGAGCTACGGAAATAACCATGATGGATTCTTGACAACGTAAACTCCTTCAGGAATCAGTCAGAAGCAATCAAAGATCCATCTCTTTGTCCATCGTCTGGGAGACGCAGTTTTTTTAGTGGGGCGAACCCAGATCTGCCAGGCCCACGCAGCTGCTAGACGCTTCTTCATACCCCTCGCCCCTCCGAGCACGCCCCCCAGTAACGCCTAGCAGCGCCCAGAAAGTGGTAGACCCCCCCTGCAACTCTCGAAAGCTCTCCAAAGTGGGCTCCTTTGGAACAGCACAGAACCGCATCGAACCTTGGCACCCGCCTTTATTTAGAACCTTTGCTCAACTTGCTCTCTCCGATTCTTCTTTCTCACAACATCATCACTCTCAAATACCCTTCAAAAGTCTTCAGATACATCCATTGAAGCAACTGCGATTTCTTTTTCCTTTTTTTTTCTCGACTCTACGACATAATCTCTTCGCACTCTACACATCTCGTCACATACATCACACAAAATGGCTCCCGCCGTCGGTATCGATTTGGGTACCACGTACTCTTGCGTGGGTATCTTCCGTGAGGACCGGTAAGCTATCAGAATCATTGCAGACCTAAAAAAGCACGACGCTAACTCTCCCCCCAGATGTGATATCATCGCCAACGACCAGGGTAACCGAACTACTCCCTCATTCGTCGGTTTCACCGACACCGAGCGCCTTATTGGTGATGCCGCCAAGAACCAAGTCGCTATGAACCCTCAGAACACCGTCTTCGACGCCAAGCGATTGATCGGTCGCAAGTTCGCCGATCCTGAGGTCCAGGCTGATATGAAGCACTTCCCCTTCAAGATCGTCGATAAGGGTGGTAAGCCCAACATCGAGGTTGAGTTCAAGGGCGAGACCAAGACCTTCACTCCTGAGGAGATCTCCGCCATGATCCTCACCAAGATGCGTGAGACCGCTGAGTCTTACCTCGGCGAGACCGTCAACAACGCCGTTGTCACCGTTCCCGCCTACTTCAACGACAGTCAGCGACAGGCCACCAAGGATG